>JAWPHD010021051.1:0-29482 GCA_037043455.1 Cyrtodaria siliqua | reverse complement strand
AGAACTGAATATATATGTGTAAGAACTGAATATATATGTGTAAATACTGAATATATATGCGTAAGAACTGAATATATATGTGTAAGAACTGAATATATATTTGTAAGAACTGAATATATATGTGTAAGAACTGAATATATATGCGTAAGATCGGAATATATATGCGTAAGAACTGAATATATATGCGTAAGAACGGAATATATGTGTAAGAACTGAATATATATGTGTAAGAACGGAATATATATGCGTAAGAACTGAATATATAGGTGTAAGAACTGAATATATATGTGTAAGAACTGAATATATATTTGTAAGATCGGAATATATATGCGTAAGATCGGAATATATATGCGTAAAAACGGAATATATATGCGTAAGAACGGAATATATATGTGTAAGACCTGAATATATATGCGTAAAAACTGAATATATATGCGTAAGAACTGAATATATGTGTAAGAACTGAATATATATGCGTAAGAACTGAATATATATGTGTAAGAACTGAATATATATGTGTAAGATCTGAATATATATGTGTAAGTACTGAATATATATGTGTAAGAACTGAATATATATGTGTAAGAACTGAATATATATGCGTAAGAACGGAATATATATGTGTAAGAACTGAATATATATGCGTAAGAACGGAATATATATGTGTAAGTACTGAATATATATGTGTACGAACTGAATATATATGCGTAAAAACTGAATATATATGCGTAAGAATGGAATATATATGCGTAAGAACGGAATATATATGCGTAAGATCGGAATATATATGTGTAAGTACTGAATATATATATGTAAGAACTGAATATATATGTGTAAGAACTGAATATATATGCGTAAGAACGGAATATATATGCGTAAGAACGGAATATATATGTGTAAGTACTGAATATATATATGTAAGAACTGAATATATATGTGTAAGAACTGAATATATATGCGTAAGAACGGAATATATATGTGTAAGAACTGAATATATATGCTTAAGAACGGAATATATATGTGTAAGAACTGAATATATATGTGTACGAACTGAATATATATGCGTAAGAACTGAATATATATGCGTAAGAACGGAATATATATGCGTAAGAACTGAATATATATGTGTAAGAACTGAATATATGCGTAAGAATGGAATATATATGCGTAAGAACGGAATATATATGCGTAAGAACGGAATATATATGCGTAAGAACGGAATATATATGTGTAAGTACTGAATATATATGTGTAAGAACTGAATATATATGTGTAAGAACTGAATATATATGCGTAAGAACGGAATATATATGTGTAAGAACTGAATATATATGCGTAAGAACGGAATATATATGTGTAAGAACTGAATATATATGTGTACGAACTGAATATATATGCGTAAGAACTGAATATATATGCGTAAGAATGGAATATATATGCGTAAGAACGGAATATATATGCGTAAGAACGGAATATATATGTGTACGAACTGAATATATATGCGTAAGAATGGAATATATATGCGTAAGAACGGAATATATATGCGTAAGAACGGAATATTAATGCGTAAGAACGGAATATATATGCGTAAGAACTGAATATATATGTGTAAGAACTGAATATATGCGTAAGAATGGAATATATATGCGTAAGAACGGAATATATATGCGTAAGAACGGAATATATATGCGTAAGAACGGAATATATATGCGTAAGAACGGAATATATATGTGTAAGAACTGAATATATATGTGTAAGGACGGAATATATATGCGTAAGAAAGGAATATATATGCGTAAGAAAGGAATATATATGTGTAAGAACTGAATATATATGTGTAAGAACGGAATATAGATATGTAAGAACTGAATATATATGTGTAAGAACTGAATATATATGTGTTAGAACTGAATATATATGTGTTAGAACTGAATATATATGTGTAAGAACTGAATATATATGTGTAAGAACTGATAATATATGCGTAAGAATGGATCATATATGCGTAAGAACGGAATATATATGCGTAAGAACGGAATATATATGCGTAAGAACGGAATATATATGCGTAAGAACGGATTATATATGTGTAAGAACTGAATATATATGTGTAAGAACGGAATATATATGTGTAAGAACTGAATATATATGTGTAAGAACTGAATATATATGAGAAAGAACGGAATATATATGCGTAAGAACTAAATATATATGCGTAAGAACGGAATATATATGCGTAAGAATGGAATATATATGTGTAAGAAATAAATATATATGTGTAAGAACTGAATATATATGTGTAAGAACTGAATATATATGCGTAAGAACTGAATATATATGTGTAAGAACTGAATATATATGTGTAAGAACGGAATATATATGCGTAAGAACGGAATATATATGCGTAAGAACGGAATATATATGCGTAAGAACGGAATATATATGTATTCGAACTGAATATATATGTGTAAGAACGGAATATATATGCGTAAAAATGGAATATATATGTGTAAGAAATAAATATATATGTGTAAGAACTGAATATATATTTGTAAGAACTGAATATATATGTGTAAATACTGAATATATATGCGTAAGAACTGAATATGTATGTGTAAGAACTGAATATATATTTGTAACAACTGAATATATATGTGTAAGAACTAAATATATATGCGTAAGATCGGAATATATATGCGTAAGAACTGAATATATATGCGTAAGAACGGAATATATATGTGTAAGAACTGAATATATATGTGTAAGAACGGAATATATATGCGTAAGAACTGAATATATAGGTGTAAGAACTAAATATATATGTGTAAGAACTGAATATATATTTGTAAGATCGGAATATATATGCGTAAGATCGGAATATATATGCGTAAAAACGGAATATATATGTGTAAGAACGGAATATATTTGTGTAAGACCTGAATATATATGCGTAAAAACTGAATATATATGCGTAAGTACTGAATATATGCGTAAGAACTGAATATATATGCGTAAGAACTGAATATATATGTGTAAGAACTGATTATATATGTGTAAGATCTGAATATATATGTGTAAGTACTGAATATATATGTGTAAGAACTGAATATATATGTGTAAGAACTGAATATATATGCGTAATAACGGAATATATATGTGTAAGAACTGAATATATATGCGTAAGAACGGAATATATATGTGTAAGAACTGAATATATATGTGTACGAACTGAATATATATGCGTAAAAACTGAATATATATGCGTAAGAATGGAATATATATGCGTAAGAACGGAATATATATGCGTAAGATCGGAATATATATGCGTAAGAACGGAATATATATGCGTAAGAACTGAATATATATGTGTAAGAACTGAATATATGCGTAAGAATGGAATATATATGCGTAAGAACGGAATATATATGCGTAAGAACGGAATATATATGCGTAAGAACGGAATATATATGCGTAAGAACGGAATATATATGCGTAAGAACGGAATATATATGCGTAAGAACGGAATATATATGTGTAAGTACTGAATATATATGTGTAAGAACTGAATATATATGTGTAAGAACTGAATATATATGCGTAAGAACGGAATATATATGTGTAAGAACTGAATATATATGCGTAAGAACGGAATATATATGTGTAAGAACTGAATATATATGTGTACGAACTGAATATATATGCGTAAGAACTGAATATATATGCGTAAGAACGGAATATATATGCGTAAGAACTGAATATATATGTGTTAGAACTGAATATATGCGTAAGAATGGAATATATATGCGTAAGAACGGAATATATATGCGTAAGAACGGAATATATATGCGTAAGAACGGAATATATATGTGTAAGTACTGAATATATATGTGTAAGAACTGAATATATATGTGTAAGAACTGAATATATATGCGTAAGAACGGAATATATATGTGTTAGAACTGAATATATATGCGTAAGAACGGAATATATATGTGTAAGAACTGAATATATATGTGTAAGAACTGAATATATATGCGTAAGAACTGAATATATATGCGTAAGAATGGAATATATATGCGTAAGAACGGAATATATATGCGTAAGAACGGAATATATATGTGTACGAACTGAATATATATGCGTAAGAATGGAATATATATGCGTAAGAACGGAATATATATGCGTAAGATCGGAATATATATGCGTAAGAACGGAATATATATGCGTAAGAACTGAATATATATGTGTAAGAACTGAATATATGCGTAAGAATGGAATATATATGCGTAAGAACGGAATATATATGCGTAAGAACGGAATATATATGCGTAAGAACGGAATATATATGCGTAAGAACGGAATATATATGTGTAAGAACTGAATATATATGTGTAAGGACGGAATATATATGCGTAAGAACGGAATATTGATATGTAAGAACTGAATATATATGCGTAAGAACTGAATATATATGTGTTAGAACTGAATATATATGTGTAAGAACTGAATATATATGTGTAAGAACTGAATATATATGCGTAAGAATGGAATATATATGCGTAAGAACGGAATATATATGCGTAAGAACGGAATATATATGCGTAAGAACGGAATATATATGCGTAAGAACGGATTATATATGTGTAAGAACTGAATATATATGTGTAAGAACGGAATATATATGTGTAAGATCTGAATATATATGTGTAAGAACTGAATATATATGAGTAAGAACGGAATATATATGCGTAAGAACTAAATATATATGCGTAAGAACGGAATATATATGCGTAAGAATGGAATATATATGTGTAAGAAATAAATATATATGTGTAAGAACTGAATATATATGTGTAAGAACTGAATATATATGCATAAGAACTGAATATATATGTGTAAGAACTGAATATATATGTGTAAGAACTGAATATATATGTGTAAGAACGGAATATATATGCGTAAGAACGGAATATATATGCGTAAGAACGGAATATATATGCGTAAGAACGGAATATATATGCGTAAGAACGGAATATATATGTATTAGAACTGAATATATATGTGTAAGAACGGAATATATATGCGTAAGAATGGAATATATATGTGTAAGAAATAAATATATATGTGTAAGAACTGAATATATATGTGTAAGAACTGAATATATATGTGTAAATACTGAATATATATGCGTAAGAACTGAATATATATGTGTAAGAACTGAATATATATTTGTAAGAACTGAATATATATGTGTAAGAACTAAATATATATGCGTAAGATCGGAATATATATGCGTAAGAACTGAATATATATGCGTAAGAACGGAATATATATGTGTAAGAACTGAATATATATGTGTAAGAACGGAATATATATGCGTAAGAACGGAATATATAGGTGTGTGTGTGTGTGTAATTCTAAGGTTTATAGTCCCTCCGCCAACGAACACGTCAAGGTATACCTGACGCGATGGGCACAATAGAGTCTGGACTTTTTAAAGGTGTAATTTTGAATTTTGAAGCTGATATAGACCTTGCCAACAGGTCTGTTTAATGCCTAAATATGTGCTGAAAGCGGTGTCAACAACAGCGGTTAATTCAACCTAATTTCGTGTATTGACACCTTCCGGTCCTGGCTTTGTTTGGCGTTGTGTTGTATGTGGTGCGTGCTTGTTTTGTAGTGTTATGATTATGTTTTTAACATATCATATTTGCTGGGGTTTGATGAGGGGTATGCCTGTACTACGCCATCTTGGGGATGATTAGCGTGTCCATTTGCAGCATACTAATACTTATGGTCATCGAACTGGGGCCTGTTCGGTTATTTCTGTGATGTATGTTTGTACTTGTTGGGGCATTTGTTGGTGTTAAGTTTGTTGGTTGCTGTGCCTGGGGCATAGCGTGTGTGTCTGGTCCGAGGTACTGTGGCAGCAATTCCACATCTTGTTCGCGCAAGGGGTTTGCTACCACTGGGGAGGAAAGGCCAATTATGGTCGATAACGGTTTCCAGTCATAGGTGTAAGAACTGAATATATATGTGTAAGAACTGAATATATATTTGTAAGATCGGAATATATATGCGTAAGATCGGAATATATATGCGTAAAAACGGAATATATATGCGTAAGAACGGATTATATATGTGTAAGACCTGAATATATATGCGTAAAAACTGAATATATATGCGTAAGAACTGAATATATGCGTAAGAACTGAATATATATGCGTAAGAACTGAATATATATGTGTAAGAACTGAATATATATGTGTAAGATCTGAATATATATGTGTAAGTACTGAATATATATGTGTAAGAACTGAATATATATGTGTAAGAACTGAATATATATGCGTAAGAACGGAATATATATGTGTAAGAACTGAATATATATGCGTAAGAACGGAATATATATGTGTAAGAACTGAATATATATGCTTAAGAACGGAATATATATGTGTAAGAACTGAATATATATGTGTACGAACTGAATATATATGCGTAAGAACTGAATATATATGCGTAAGAACGGAATATATATGCGTAAGAACTGAATATATATGTGTAAGAACTGAATATATGCGTAAAATGGAATATATATGCGTAAGAACGGAATATAAATGCGTAAGAACGGAATATATATGCGTAAGAACGGAATATATATGTGTAAGTACTGAATATATATGTGTAAGAACTGAATATATATGTGTAAGAACTGAATATATATGCGTAAGAACGGAATATATATGTGTAAGAACTGAATATATATGCGTAAGAACGGAATATATATGTGTAAGAACTGAATATATATGTTTACGAACTGAATATATATGCGTAAAAACTGAATATATATGCGTAAGAATGGAATATATATGCGTAAGAACGGAATATATATGCGTAAGATCGGAATATATATGCGTAAGAACGGAATATATATGCGTAAGAACTGAATATATATGTGTAAGAACTGAATATATGCGTAAGAATGGAATATATATGCGTAAGAACGGAATATATATGCGTAAGAACGGAATATATATGCGTAAGAACGGAATATATATGCGTAAGAACGGAATATATATGTGTAAGTACTGAATATATATGTGTAAGAACTGAATATATATGTTTAAGAACTGAATATATATGCGTAAGAACGGAATATATATGTGTAAGAACTGAATATATATGTGTAAGAACTGAATATATATGTGTTAAAACTGAATATATATGTGTAAGAAATGAATATATATGTGTAAGAACTGAATATATATGTAAGAATGGAATATATATGCGTACGAACGGAATATATATGCGTAAGCACTAAATATATATGCGTAAGAACGGAATATATATGCGTAAGAACGGAATATATATGCGTAAGAACGGAATATATATGTGTAAGAACTGAATATATATGTGTAAGAACGGAATATATATGTGTAAGAACTGAATATATATGTGTATGAACTGAATATATATGAGTAAGAACTGAATATATATGCGTAAGAACGGAATATATATGTATTAGAACTGAATATATTTGTGTAAGAACGGAATATATATGCGTAAGAATGGAATATATATGTGTAAGAAATAAATATATATGTGTAAGAACTGAATATATATGCGTAAGAACGGAATATATATGCCTCAGAACTGAATATATATGCGTAAGAACGGAATATATATGCGTAAGAACGGAATAAATATGCATAAGAACGGAATTTATATGCGTAAGAACGGAATATATATGCGTAAGAACGGAATTTATATGTGTAAGAACTGAATATATATGCGTACGAATGGAATATATATGCGTAAGAATGGAATATATATGCGTAAGAACTAAATATATATGCGTAAGAACGGAATATATATGCGTAAGAACGGAATATATATGCGTGTCACAGGATGACATATACAGGTATTAAGAACCTGTATATCTCACCATTGTGTTTGTGTTTTAACCATTTAATCAGTTCATCATCTCTTTTCATCACTCATTTCATCTTTCAATCTTCTTTCTCTTTACCTTACGTTAGACATTTCAAATTAGGATGACCACCTTTAAACTTCAGTAATATTTCACAGGTGAGTAAATTTAACCTTTGACACAACTAACCTGGCGGGAAAATCTTGCGCGCAACTGAACATCTCAGTTAGTAGAGAAAGGACACAAGCTATTGCCATTTCGCATGGTTATATTTATCTTGTAAAAGAAAGTATATATATTCAGGTTAGTAATATGTTTGTTTATGAAACATGTATCCATCATTGTGTTAATTACTTTTCACTGGAAATGGTTATTTTAGGAGTTATTTAGTTTATAAGAATTCGTCAATTTTCATGTACAGTTCAATTCCAAGATGGCGATCCTTTGTTATTTTCAATTAGAACTTTCTTGTGCATTTAGCCTGTTATTATGTCTGAATGTATTTTCTATACAATACTTTACTTGTGATTATATTAATTGAGATGCTATTTCCATTCATCATTGTTATTTCCATTCAGGCATTGTCTTTATTCATTTTATTCATGTCATCGTTATCATGCATTAGACTCATACATTGTTATAAATATATATTCAGATATACAGAGAACCACGAATCTTGTTTTACTTCAACACCCCCATAATGAGGCGGCGACAATGGTGATCCTGGCAGTTGTTCTCTGAAGTATGTTCTGGCAGATGTGAAATTGGACATCGTAATAAACTGTTCTATTTCTACCACATAACTGGCCATGTGAAGATGGAACGTGAGTACTGAACAATGTATACAGTGCAATTGGACTTATTTGTTTATACACGTCTGTGTGAGTGTATACCCGTGCAAGACGTGCCATGCCATTGCCATTTCGCATTGTTATATTTATCTTGTAAAAGAAAGTATATATATTCAGGTTAGTAATATGTTTGTTTATGAAACATGTATCCATCATTGTGTTAATTACTTTTCTATGGAAATGGTTATTTTAGGAGTTATTTAGTTTATAAGAATTCGTCAATTTTCATGTAGAGTTCAATTCCAAGATGGCGATCCTTTGTTATTTTCAATTAGAACTTTCTTGTGCATTTAGCCTGTTATTATGTCTGAATGTATTTTCTATACAATACTTTACTTGTGATTATATTAATTGAGATGCTATAACCATTCATCATTGTTATTTCCATTCAGGCATTGTCTTTATTCATTTTATTCATGTCATCATTATCATGCATTAGACTCATACATTGTTATAAATATATATTCAGATATACAGAGAACTACGAATCTTGTTATACTTCAACACCCCCATAATGAGGCGGCGACAATGGTGATCCTGGCAGGTCAGGATGAAACACCTGCAGAGAAATCTACACAATCGGAAGACAAAGATGAAACCACGGAAGTGTCTGATGGTAGTTCAGAGGATGAGGATGGTACTGAAGCAAGTTTCATAGATCTGACAGCAGAGACAAAGGATACCAATAACAAGGTTGACACTTACTCTACCAGCGACAATCATTTTAGTAAGGCATCAGGCAGACACACTCTTAGGCAGTCTATACAGCGTCCTACAAGAGTAGATACAAGAGACGTGTCAAAGACATTGGCAGGATCTGCAAAGAGAGAACCTCGGAAGATACAGACATTCCCAGTAGAGAATTTAAGAGAAGTTGTAGAAACTGTGAGGAAAGCTAGAAGCACGGCCAAGGCGAAACATGTGCAGGAGAAACCCAGGGTACTCCAACTAAAGCAGCCCACAGATATAGATCCAGGAACATGTGACATTGTAGACAAAGGAAGGAAGGTTGTTGGTATGCAAAGAATTATAGGGAAGACAAGTCAACATCAAGATAGGAAAACGGATGCCAAGAAGTATGTCATACCACAGCGGAGACAGAAAACGACATGGTGGGGGACGACTTATAGGTCAACTAGCTAAAAGGGTTGACAGCTGTTGCAACTTTACAGTATTTTTTCTCAGTACTTATTTAATAGTCTCGCAAAGACTAAGTATTATTGGTGAAATTGGAGTGTGTTATTGAAGATGCGTGCTTTAATATGTTTATTTTAATTACAGATAGCTTTAGAAAGTTTCACTATAACCATAGGTTGAGACAGCTACGGGAGGACACAGCGGAAGCATAAAGTATAACAGTGAATTATATTGTATTTGCTTGTTGTGTAATTGATTGTATAAATAATTAATAAATATATTTCATAATGTGCATACTGTTTTTATATTGTGTTTAGTCATAATGTGTGACGTAAAAGTAATGCAATATATATAATAAGGACCGTGTTAGATATGAAGTGCTATATATGTGTGGTACAGTTACTCCATGTAAGTAACGTATTAGTATGCAACATATACATGTAACTTCATATGTCTAAAGATATATGTATCATATGCGAAGTAGTCGTACTTATACTAGAAATATATCTAGTATGGTGTAAGTATAAGTAAGGATGGTAAATTCCATTTATTTTTAATTTATGTGGCAATGTCGAGGGCGACATTTCTCTAAAGAGGAGGAGGAATGGTAGCAATTAAAATGGTAAACTTAATGAAAAGTTTATCATTTCATTTTATTTTTTTCAAATGTCGAGGACGACATTTCTCTGTAGAGAGGGAGGATGTCACAGGATGACATATACAGGTATTAAGAACCTGTATATCTCACCATTGTGTTTGTGTTTTAACCATTTAATCAGTTCATCATCTCTTTTCATCACTCATTTCATCTTTCAATCTTCTTTCTCTTTACCTTACGTTAGACATTTCAAATTGGGATGACCACCTTTAAACTTCAGTAATATTTCACAGGTGAGTAAATTTAACCTTTGACACGACTAACCTGGCGGGAAAATTATGCGCGCAGTTGAACATCTCAGTTAGTAGAGAAAGGACACAAGCTATTGCCATTTCGCATTGTTATATTTATCTTGTAAAAGAAAGTATATATATTCAGAGATACAGAGAACTACGAATCTTGTTATACTTCAACACCCCCATAATGAGGCGGCGACACAGGACTAGAAAAATGTGCAGCCAGACCGGGGCTCGAACCCGGGACCTTCAGACTACCGTTCCGATGCTCTACCGACTGAGATAACCGGCCAGGCAATGCTACATCAATCTACCTGTTAGATATCCATAACCGTGACACACTCCCCCTGCAGACTGAAATTCGTCCTCGAATTCCCATGGGTACAGAGAATCATGTGAATGTTTCTCGAAGTTTACTCAGTCACGGTCCCCCGTTGGGCGCCAAATGTCACAGGGCTAGAAAAATGTGCAGCCAGACCGGGGCTCGAACCCGGGACCTTCGGACTACCGTTCCGATGCTCTACCGACTGAGCTAACCGGTCAGACAATGCAACATCAATCTACCTGTTAGATATCCATAACCGTGACACACTCCCCCTACAGACTGAAATTCGTCCTCGACATTGTTTATTAGGTAAAATATTTTGACAATATTGGAAAAGTACATTATTGTTTACACTGATTACGTGTAAATACATCGTGTACTCAGAATACGCACAGTAGTAGTAGTAGCGCACTCATGTTTGTAAACATCAAGCGAATGTAAACAAAGATGTGTTTATGCATAGTACATTAGCGTTGTACATTAACTTTGATAGCATCTATGAGATGTACTCAAATGTTGTACTATTGTGTTGTATATTATTGAAAATAATATACATAGTTCGCGTTTAGAATATTATTAGTAGCATTGTTGGTATTTACCAAGAATATATTAATAGTAATCGGCAATTATTTGTTTACAGAAGAAGATACTATTTTGTTGAAGTGTGGTTTTGGTAAGACAGTTGATGCAATTGGTGTTTAAGATTTGACAATTAGTTATTGATTGGTGTATGCGGTATTACAACATATAAATCAGTATGGACTGTGTATACGGAAACTGAGTTTGGTTGCTCTATTATTTTTTTGTAGGTAGGAATTGGTACCATTTTTGTAGTTAGACAGAGCAATTGAATTTAGGTTTCAGGGTGTTTATATACTGATAGTGTTGTGATAGCCAAATATAGTTAATCATTTGTGAATTTAAATGATGTAAACTAGTAAATAAGTCGTGTTAAGGGTAATTGCATGTAAACATTGCCATTATACAGGTTGACTGCGTTCATTGTTTACATTATTTTGAGATAATAACTGTTGTGAATTTACAATTGATCAAGTGACACTGTGTTGTGAATTGAAGAGAAAGTTGACTTGTGAAGTGTTTTGTTGTTTACTTAATGGTAATATACTAATAAGGTGATATAGTTATGCTCTGAGTGCTATAGTGCATTAACGTGATTGATTATTAGTAAAGCAATTCAGCATTAAAAGGCTGCTAGACTTGGTTATTGCTGTTGGAGAGTAGAAACACTTGGGTTAGGAGTTAGTGCACGGTGATATTGACACTTTAAGGAGATTGTGAAAGAATTATAAAACAATATAACGTGATATAGACACATACATATTGTAGTATACTGTGATAGTATACATATTGATTATTCATTATGGCTGAAGGATCACATGAGAATGTAGAGGAATTTGAAAAGACTATGATGGATTATCTGAAGAATACAGGAAGATACAGAATAGTGTCAGCGGATGAGAAAAATCCAAAGATGGAGATACATCCACCACCAAGACCTCCATTGCCTATAGAGCAAAGGGACTCATGGAATCGAGGACTTTATGTACAGCCTCCAAGACTTCCGCCATTTAGTGGTGAAGAACCAACTCCACTCAAGGAGGTTAGTTATGACATGTGGCGTCATGAATGTAGATGTATGATGCTTGAGGAGACTTACTCTTACAGCCATATACAGCATGCAATGCGAAACTCTCTGAGAGGAAATGCAGCTAGAGTGCTACTGGCATTGGGAGAATTTGCAAGTATTCAGGAAACTCTTGATAAGATGGACACCATTTTTGGCAACGTGGCTACTGATGATTGCCTTATGCAAGAGTTCTTCAACCAGCATCAACGTCCTGAGGAATCGGTTTCCATATGGGGTATTAGGATTCAGGAGCTGATGGCAAAGTGCAAGAGAAGAGGATATGTACAGGAAGGGACGGAACAACAGATGCTAAGGTCTAAGTTCTGGCATGGGATCCGATGTGATAGTTTGAAAGCTGCAACAAGACATCGTTTCGATTCCGCCCAGGATTTTGATGAACTTTTAAAGGAGGTGAGAATTGTTGAAAAGGAGATGGGATTAGTTGAGAAGAGTGTTGAGAAGGAAAAGGGAATGAAGAAAGAGGTGACATTTAAGGAGCCGACTGTGGCAATACAGAAAGCTGAAGATCAGGGACAACAACTGCTAGAAAGTATCAACAACTTGACAATTCAGATGACACACATGATGAAGAAGATTGAATCATCAGATGAGAATTTTGAAAGATTAAGGAGAGGCTTTGACGACTTCAAGAGAAATCAACGTTCACCATCAACAGACTTTAATAACATCAGATACAGCAGATCATCTTCACCTAGGACTACTGATTACAATTACAGATATGACAGATCTCCTTCTCCAAGACAGTCAAGATCACCAGACAACAGATTTCTAGACAGGAACAGAGGTCAAAGATCACCGTCACCTGCATATTACAATTATGGGGGACAACCAGTTAGTAGTTACGAGAACTATGGACATGGCGATTCATTTCAGCGCCAGCAACTACCACAGCAGGAGCAACAACAACAACAGCAAAGACCACAGAAGCAACAACAACAACAACAACTGCAACCACAACGTCAACACAGACCTCAGCAGCATCAGCAACATAATCAGCAACAGCAACAACCACAACAACAACAACAACAACAGAGGAATCAACAAACATCTCAACCTAATTATCCTCAGAAGCCATTAAACTGGTAGATGCTTCCAACGATGGGCAGTTAGGAGGCATACACAATAAAAGCCCAAAAACACAGACATTATACAACAGATTGGTAGGTGAGGCCAATGAAGATATAGTTTACATAGGCACAACACAGTCAAACGCATTGATAGATAGTGGAAGTATGGTTACAACTATATCAAATCACCTATATTCGACGCTTCTTCCGAGACCACAACTTAGAAAATTAGAAGACATAGGAGTGAATCTCAACATACAGAGTGCGACAGGACAGCGACTACCATACATGGGTTTCATTGAATGCGACATAACAGTCCCTTCATTTCGCAACAGATCCATGTTAGTGCCCATCCTTGTTGTGTCTGATACCGATTTTAACAATGGAACTCCTGTTATTATAGGAACCAATGTTATCAGGGTGTTTAAGGATGCTACTGAAGAGACTGATGACATACCAGATGGCTGGAGAAGTGCCTTTAACAGTTTATCGGCAAGCTCATTGGGAACAGTTAGGGCTACTAACAAACGTTCATTCCAGCTGAGGCCATATGAAACTGCGACGATATCTGGTATAGTTAGGGTCAAGGACACATGTGACGCAGCTGTTACAGAAGCAGGATCATTTGACAATAGGATCAACATTTGTCCAAGAGTAGTATCACTTGAAGGAGTACAGAAAGGGAATACCAAGCGTGTGCCAGTCCGAGTTTGTAATTTGACTGTAAAGCCAATACTCATCACACCTAAGATGAACTTGTGTGAACTACAAGCGGCTAAGGTAGTACGGCATTGGATACCAGAGGATACACCGACAGTAAAGAAGCAGAATGCAGAAGACACAGTAGAGACACTGCAAGAACTAGGAGTGAAGCTAGAAGATACAGATCTTGATGAAGACCAGAAGAAGACTGTCACCGATATGTTGGGTCAATGGACGCACATATTTTCTAAAGGGTTAACAGATCTAGGTTGTACAGATCTTGATGAACATAAGATAGAGCTCACTGACGAAACACCATTCAAGGAACCATACCGACGAATACCACCAGCCATGTTCAATGAAGTTAGAGAACATGTGAAGGAAATGTTAAATGCTGGTGCCATCAAAGAAAGCAACAGTCCGTTTTCGTCCAACGTGGTTCTGGTGCGGAAGAAAGACAACTCTCTGCGGTTTTGCATCGACTTTAGAAAGCTGAATGCTCGAACCATACGAGATGCATATTCAATCCCCAGAATTGACGAGAGTATAGACACACTTAAAGGGGCCAAGTATTTCAGCAAGCTGGACCTTCGAAGTGGATACTGGCAAGTTCCACTAAGAGAACAGGATAAACAGAAGACTGCTTTCTCTCTCGGACCACTTGGGTTCTTTGAGTGTGAACGCATGGCCTTCGGTTTGACCAACGCTCCAGCTACGTTTCAGAGGTTGATGGAGAAGACAATGGGAGAGCTACATTTGAGAGAATGTCTCATATACCTGGACGACATTATCATCTTTTCCCGTACGTTTGAGGAACACTTGCAGCGCCTTGGGAATGTTTTTCAGAGATTAGAAGACCACAACCTCAAGCTCAAGGGTTCCAAATGTGAGTTTTTTAAGAGAGAAGTACTTTATCTCGGACATGTCGTTTCGGAGGAGGGAGTGAGAACGGATCCTGGAAAGATCAGTGCCATTAGGAACTGGCAAGCTCCCAAGTCCGTCAAGGAAGTTAGGCAATTCCTGGGATTTACAGGTTACTATCGGCGGTTCATCAAAGATTATGCTAGGATTGCCAGACCACTTAATGATCTCCTTGTAGGACATCCGACACAGAAGAAGAACCGATGTAAGAGGAAGAAGACACCGTGGAAATGGGGACAGAAGGAGGAAGAGGCATTTATTACTTTGAAGGATAGGTTATCATCACCGCCTGTATTGGGATACGCCGACTATTCCCAACCATTTCTAGTCAGTACTGATGCTTCTGGCGAAGGTCTTGGCGCAGTTTTATACCAGAAACAGGACGGACAGGAAAAGGTCATCGCCTATGCTAGTCGAGGGTTGCGACCGTCTGAAAAGAATTATCCCGCCCACAAGCTAGAGTTTCTTGCTCTCAAGTGGTGTGTTACAGACAAGTTTCACGACTATTTGTATGGTACATCTTTTGAAGTCAGAACGGACAATAACCCGATGACATATGTTCTGCAGAAAGCCAAGTTGGATGCGACAGGTCAACGTTGGTTAGCTTCTCTGGCGGCCTTCAACTTCACATTGAAATACAAGAAGGGAAAGGAGAACGTTGATGCAGACACATTGTCGCGTTTGCCACAGCCAGTTGTTAAAGCCATCTGCAGCACACTTCAAACAACCAACCACATTGAATGTGTTGCCATTAATGAAGATAGTCTTCCTGTAGAATTACAAGATGCCACACAGGAAACATCATCATTGTCAGCTGTTGACTGGAGACAGGAACAGGATGCAGATGACGACTTATACCGACTCAAGACAATATTTAGGACTGGACACAAGCCTACCAGGCGGCTTTCTTCTAAGGAGAGCAGTGTAGTCCAGAAGTATTTGCGCCATTGGGACAACTTTAATATAAGGGACGACGTTCTGTACAAGATTTGGAAGACACCGACCTTGGAATTTGAACAACTTGTATTGCCCTTTAGTGGAATAGAGGTCGTTCTTAAGTTGCTGCACAATGAGAGTGGACACCAAGGTCGTGACAGAACCACAAGTCTTGTCAAGGAGCGTTTCTTCTGGCCTAACATGGACAATGACATTGCCAGATGGGTTCAGAACTGCGAACGCTGCATCTGTAGAAAGACAAAGGAGTCCCGCGCCAGCCCACTTGTCAGTATAACATCAACTCAACCCATGGATATTGTTTGTATAGATTTTCTGTCTTTAGAACCATCGAAGGGAGGCATTGAAAATGTTCTAGTCCTGACAGACCATTTTACCAGATATGCACAGGCATACCCAACTAGAAACCAGACAGCAAGAACTACAGCCAGAATTATATTTGAAAACTTCGTTGTCCACTACGGCTTTCCATCCCGTATCCATAGTGATCAAGGTAGGAACTTTGAGTCACAGGTGATTAAGGAACTGTGTTCGATTGCCAACGTTAAAAAGAGTCGAACCACTCCATATCATCCTATGGGTAATGGGATGGTAGAACGTTTTAACCAGACATTGCTAGGTATGCTGGGAACGCTTGATGAGGCGAAGAAGGCTGACTGGAAGTCGTACGTGCCTGAAGTTGTTCATGCATAAAACTGCACAAGACACGAGAGCACCGGATTTTCTCCGTTTTACCTTATGTTTGGAAGACATCCTAGAATGGCTGTAGATGCATTTCTGGGCATCAAACACAACATGGAGAAGCCTACGACTACTTCAAAATACGTAGAAGGACTGCGGAAGAGAATCCAGTTTGCATACAAGATTGCATCACAAGAAGCAAGTCTGGCTGCTAAACGAAACAAGACGACCTATGACTTGAAAGTCAGGGAGGCGAAAATCGAGCCAGGAGATAGAGTCCTAGTCAGGAATGTTGGGCTTAAGGGGAAGAACAAGTTGACTGACAAGTGGGACAGTGAACCTTACATAGTAGAGGAACAGTGTGAAGATCTGCCGGTGTACAAAGTGAAGAAGGAGTTTAGTAGTCAACCGTCACGGGTTCTACATAGGAATTTATTACTTCCCTTCCTTTGTATTACAGGTCAGGATGAAACACCTGCAGAGAAATCTACACAATCGGAAGACAAAGATGAAACCACGGGAGTGTCTGATGGTAGTTCAGAGGATGAGGATGGCACTGAAGCAAGTGTCATAGATCAGACAGCAGAGGCAACTGATACTATTAACAAGGTTGACACTAACTGTACCAGCGACAATCATTTTAGTAAGGCATCAGGCAGACACACTCTTAGGCAGTCTATACAGCGTCCTACAAGAGCAGATACAAGAGACGTGTCAAAGACATTGGCAGGATCTGCAAAGAGAGAACCTCGGAAGGTACAGACATTCCCAGTAGAGAATTTAAAAGAAGTTGTAGAAACTGTGAGGAAAGCTAGAAGCACGGTCAAGGCGAAACATGTGCAGGAGAAACCCAGGGTACTTCGACTAAAGCAGCCCACAGATATAGATCCAGGAACATGTGACATTGTAGACAAAGGAAGGAAGGTTGTTGGTATGCAAAAGGTTATAGGGAAGACAAGTCAACATCAAGATAGGAAAACGGATGCCAAGAAGTATGTCATACCACAGCGGAGACAGAAAACGACATGGTGGAGGACGACATATAGGTCAACTAGCTAAAAGGGTTGACAGCTGTTGCAACTTTACAGTATTTTTTCTCAGTACTTATTTAATAGTCTCGCAAAGACTAAGTATTATTGGTGAAATTGTAGTGTGTTATTGAAGATGCGTGCTTTAACATGGTTATTTTAATTACAGATAGCTTTAGAAAGTTTCATTATAGCCATATGTTGAGACGGCTACGAGAGGACACAGCGGAAGCATAAAGTATAACTGTGAATTATATTGTATTTGCTTTTGTGTAATTGATTGTATAAATAATAAATAAATATATTTCATAATGTGCAAACTGTTTTTATATTGTGTTTAGTCATAATGTGTGACTTAAAAGAAAGTAATACAATATAATAAGGACCGTGTTAGATATGAAGTGCTATATATGTGCGGTACAGTTACTCCATGTAAGTAACGTATTAGTATGCAACATATACATGTAACTTCATATGTCTAAAGATATATGTATCATATGATAAGTAGTCGTACTTATACTAGAAATATATCTAGTGTGGTGTAAGTATAAGTAAGGATGGTAAATTCCATTTATTTTTAATTTATGTGGCAATGTCGAGGGCGACATTTCTCTAAAGAGGAGGAGGAATGGTAGCAATTAAAATGGTAAACTTAATGAAAAGTTTATCATTTCATTTTATTTTTTTCAAATGTCGAGGACGACATTTCTCTGTAGAGAGGGAGGATGTCACAGGATGACATATACAGGTATTAAGAACCTGTATATCTCACCATTGTGTTTGTGTTTTAACCATTTAATCAGTTCATCATCTCTTTTCATCACTCATTTCATCTTTCAATCTTCTTTCTCTTTACCTTACGTTAGACATTTCAAATTAGGATGACCACCTTTAAACTTCAGTAATATTTCACAGGTGAGTAAATTTAACCTTTGACACAACTAACCTGGCGGGAAAATCTTGCGCGCAACGGAACATCTCAGTTAGTAGAGAAAGGACACAAGCTATTGCCATTTCGCATGGTTATATTTATCTTGTAAAAGAAAGTATATATATTCAGGTTAGTAATATGTTTGTTTATGAAACATGTATCCATCATTGTGTTAATTACTTTTCACTGGAAATGGTTATTTTAGGAGTTATTTAGTTTATAAGAATTCGTCAATTTTCATGTACAGTTCAATTCCAAGATGGCGATCCTTTGTTATTTTAAATTAGAACTTTCTTGTGCATTTAGCCTGTTATTATGTCTGAATGTATTTTCTATACAATACTTTACTTGTGATTATATTAATTGAGATGCTATTTCCATTCATCATTGTTATTTCCATTCAGGCATTGTCTTTATTCATTTTATTCATGTCATCGTTATCATGCATTAGACTCATACATTGTTATAAATATATATTCAGATATACAGAGAACCACGAATCTTGTTTTACTTCAACACCCCCATAATGAGGCGGCGACATGCGTAAGAACGGAATATATATGTGTAAGAACTGAATATATATGTGTAAGAAGGGAATATATATGTGTAAGAACTGAATATATATGTGTATGAACTGAATATATATGAGTAAGAACTGAATATATATGTGTAAGAACTGAATATATATGTGTAAGAACTGAATATATATGTGTAAGAACTGAATTTATATGTGTAAGAACTGAATATATATGAGTTAGAACGGAATATATATGCGTAAGAACTAAGTATATATGCGTAAGAACGGAATATATATGCGTAAGAACGGAATATATATGCGTAAGAACGGAATATATATGCGTAAGAACGGAATATATATGTATTAAAACTGAATATATATGTGTAAGAACGGAATATATATGCGTAAGAACTGAAGATATATGTGTAATAACTGAATATATATGCGTAAGAACGGAATATATATGTGTAAGAACTGAATATATATGTGTAAGTACTGAATATATATGTGTAAGAACTGAATATATATGTGTAATAACTGAATATATATGCGTAAGAACGGAATATATATGTGTAAGAACTGAATATATATGCGTAAGAACGGAATATATATGTGTAAGAACTGAATATATATGTGTACGAACTGAATATATATGCGTAAGAACTGAATATATATATGCGTAAGAATTGAATATATATGCGTAAGAACGGAATATATATGCGTAAGATCGGAATATATATGCGTAAGAATGGAATATATATGAGTAAGAACGGAATATATATGCGTAAGAACGGAATATATATGTGTAAGAACTGAATATATATGTGTAAGGACGGAATATATATGCGTAAGAATGGAATATATTTGTGTAAGAACTGAATATATATGTGTAAGAACGGAATATATATGTGTAAAAACTGAATATATATGCGTAAGAACTGAATATATATGTGTAAGAACTGAATATATATGTGTAAGAACTGAATATATATGCGTAAGAACTGAATATATATGCGTAAGAACGGAATATATATGCGATAGAACGGAATATATATGCGTAACAACTGAATATATATGCGTAAGAACTGAATATATATGCCTAAGAACTGAATATATGCGTAAGAACTGAATATATATGCGTAAGAACTGAATATATATGTGTAAGAACTGAATATATATGTGTAAGATCTGAATATATATGTGTAAGTACTGAACATATATGTGTAAGAACTGAATATATATGTGTAATAACTGAATATATATGCGTAAGAACGGAATATATATGTGTAAGAACTGAATATATATGCGTAAGAACGGAATATATATGTGTAAGAACTGAATATATATGTGTACGAACTGAATATATATGCGTAAGAACTGAATATATATGCGTAAGAATGGAATATATATGAGTAAGAACGAAATATATATGCGTAAGATCGGAATATATATGCGTAAGAACGGAATATATATGCGTAAGAATTGAATATATATGTGTAAGAACTGAATATATGCGTAAGAATGGAATATATATGCGTAAGAACGGAATATATATGCGTAAGAATGGAATATATATGAGTAAGAACGAAATATATATGCGTAAGATCGGAATATATATGCGTAAGAACGGAATATATATGCGTAAGAACTGAATATATATGTGTAAGAACTGAATATATGCGTAAGAATGGAATATATATGCGTAAGAACGGAATATATATGCGTAAGAACGGAATATATATGTGTAAGAACTGAATATATATGTGTAAGGACGGAATATATATGCGTAAGAATGGAATATATATGTGTAAGAACTGAATATATATGTGTAAGAACGGAATATATATGTGTAAATACTGAATATATATGCGTAAGAACTGAATATATATGTGTAAGAACAGAATATATATGTGTAAGAACTGAATATATATGTGTAAGAACGGAATATATATGTGTAAGAACTGAATATATATGCGTAAGAACTGAATATATACGCGTAAGAACTGAATATATGCGTAAGAACTGAATATATATGCGTAAGAACTGAATATATATGTGTAAGAACTGAATATATATGTGTACGATCTAAATATATATGTGTAAGTACTGAATATATATGTGTAAGAACTGAATATATATGTGTAAGAACGGAATATATATCTGTAAGAACTGAATATATATGTGTAAGAACTGAATATATATGTGTTAAAACTGAATATATATGTGTAAGAACTCAATATATATGTGTAAGAACTGAATATATATGCGTAAGAATGGAATATATATGCGTAAGAACGGAATATATATGCGTAAGAACGAAATATATATGTGTAAGAACGGAATATTTATGTGTAAGAACTGAATATATATGTGTAAGAACGGAATATATATCTGTAAGAACTGAATATATATGTGTAAGAACTGAATATATATGTGTTAGAACTGAATATATATGTGTAAGAACTGAATATATGCGTAAGAACTGAATATATATGCGTAAGAACTGAATATATATGTGTAAGAACTGAATATATATGTGTAAGAACTGAATATATATGTGTAAGTACTGAATATATATGTGTAAGAACTGAATATATATGCGTAAGAATTGAATATATATGTGTAAGAACTGAATATATGCGTAATAATGGAATATATATGCGTAAGAACGGAATATATATGCGTAAGAATTGAATATATATGTGTAAGAACTGAATATATGCGTAAGAATGGAATATATATGCGTAAGAACGGAATATATATGCGTAAGAACGGAATATATATGTGTAAGAACGGAATATATATGTGTAAGGACGGAATATATATGCGTAAGAACTAAATATATATGTGTAAGAACTGAATATATATGTGTAAGAACTGAATATATATGCGTAAGAACGGAATATATATGCGTAAGAACGGAATATATATGTGTAAGAACTGAATATATATGTGTAAGAACTGAATATATATGCGTAAGAACGGAAAATATATTTGTAAGAACTGAATATATATGTGTATGAACTGAATATGTATGTGTAAGAACTGAATATATATGTGTAAGAACTGAATATATATGTGTAAGAACTGAATATATATGTGTAAGAACTGAATATATATGAGTAAGAACTGAATATATATGCGTAAGAACTAAATATATATGCATAAGAACGGAATATATATGCGTAAGAACGGAATATATATGCGAAAGAACGGAATATATATGCGTAAGAACGGAATATATATGCGTAAGAACGGAATATATATGCGTAAGAACGGAATATATATGTATTAGAACAGAATATATATGCGTAAGAACGGAATATATATGCGTAAGAACGGAATATATATGTGTAAGAACTGAATATATATGTGTAAGGACGGAATATATATGCGTAAGAACTGAATATATATGTGTAAGAACTGAATATATATGTGTAAGAACTGAATATATATGCGTAAGAACGGAATATATATGCGTAAGAACGAAATATATATGTGTAAGAACTGAATATATATGTGTAAGGACGGAATATATATGCGTAAGAACGGAATATATATGTGTAAGAACTGAATATATATGTGTAAGAACGGAATATATATCTGTAAGAACTGAATATATATGCGTAAGAACTGAATATATATGTGTTAGAACTGAATATATATGTGTAAGAACTGAATATATATGTGTAAGAACTGAATATATATGCGTAAGAATGGAATATATATGCGTAAGAACGGAATATATATGCGTAAGAACGGAATATATATGCAAGAACGGAATATATATGCATAAGAACGGAATATATATGTGTAAGAACTGAATATATATGTGTAAGGACGGAATATATATGCGTAAGAATGGAATATATATGTGTAAGAACTCAATATATATGCGTAAGAACGGAATATATATGCGTAAGAGCGGAATATATATGCGTAAGAACGGAATATATATGTGTAAGAACTGAATATATATGTGTAAGAACTGAATATATATGCGTAAGAACTGAATATATATGTGTAAGAACTGAATATATATGCGTAAGAACGGAATATATATGTGTAAGAACTGAATATATATGTGTACGAACTGAATATATATGCGTAAGAACTGAATATATATGTGTAAGAAGGGAATATATATGTGTAAGAACTGAAGTATATATGTGTAAGAACTGAATATATATGTGTAAGAACTGAATATATATGTGTAAGAACTGAATTTATATGTGTAAGAACTGAATATATAGGAGTGAGAACGGAATATATATGCGTAAGAACTAAATATATATGCGTAAGAACGGAATATATATGCGTAAGAACGGAATATATATGCGTAAGAACGGAATATATATGCGTAAGAACGGAATATATATGCGTAAGAACGGAATATATATGTATTAAAACTGAATATATATGTGTAAGAACGGAATATATATGCGTAAGAATGGAATATATATGTGTAAGAAATAAATATATATGTGTAAGAACTGAATATATATGTGTAAATACTGAATATATATGTGTAAATACTGAATATATATGCGTAAGAACTGAATATATATGTGTAAGACCTGAATATATATGTGTACAGAACTGAATATACATGCGTAAGAACTGAATATATATGCGTAAGAACGGAATATATATGCGTAAGAACGGAATATATATGCGTAACAACTGAATATATATGCGTAACAACTGAATATATATGCGTAAGAACTGAATATATGCGTAAGAACTGAATATATATGCGTAAGAACTGAATATATATGTGTAAGAACTGAATATATATGTGTAAGATCTGAATATATATGTGTAAGTACTGAATATATATGTGTAAGAACTGAATATATATGTGTAATAACTGAATATATATGCGTAAGAACGGAATATATATGTGTAAGAACTGAATATATATGCGTAAGAACGGAATATATATGTGTAAGAACTGAATATATATGTGTACGAACTGAATATATATGCGTAAGAACTGAATATATATATGCGTAAGAATTGAATATATATGCGTAAGAACGGAATATATATGCGTAAGATCGGATTATATATGCGTAAGAATGGAATATATATGAGTAAGAACGGAATATATATGCGTAAGAACGGAATATATATGTGTAAGAACTGAATATATATGTGTAAGGACGGAATATATATGCGTAAGAATGGAATATATATGTGTAAGAACTGAATATATATGTGTAAGAACGGAATATATATGTGTAAAAACTGAATATATATGCGTAAGAACTGAATATATATGTGTAAGAACTGAATATATATGTGTAAGAACTGAATATATATGCGTAAGAACTGAATATATATGCGTAAGAACGGAATATATATGCGATAGAACGGAATATATATGCGTAACAACTGAATATATATGCGTAAGAACTGAATATATATGCGTAAGAACTGAATATATGCGTAAGAACTGAATATATATGCGTAAGAACTGAATATATATGTGTAAGAACTGAATATATATGTGTAAGATCTGAATATATATGTGTAAGTACTGAATATATATGTGTAAGAACTGAATATATATGTGTAATAACTGAATATATATGCGTAAGAACGGAATATATATGTGTAAGAACTGAATATATATGCGTAAGAACGGAATATATATGTGTAAGAACTGAATATATATGTGTACGAACTGAATATATATGCGTAAGAACTGAATAAATATGCGTAAGAATGGAATATATATGAGTAAGAACGAAATATATATGCGTAAGATCGGAATATATATGCGTAAGAACGGAATATATATGCGTAAGAACTGAATATATATGTGTAAGAACTGAATATATGCGTAAGAATGGAATATATATGCGTAAGAACGGAATATATATGCGTAAGAATGGAATATATATGAGTAAGAACGAAATATATATGCGTAAGATCGGAATATATATGCGTAAGAACGGAATATATATGCGTAAGAACTGAATATATATGTGTAAGAACTGAATATATGCGTAAGAATGGAATATATATGCGTAAGAACGGAATATATATGCGTAAGAACGGAATATATATGCGTAAGAACGGAATATATATGTGTAAGAACTGAATATATATGTGTAAGGACGGAATATATATGCGTAAGAATGGAATATATATGTGTAAGAACTGAATATATATGTGTAAGAACGGAATATATATGTGTAAATACTGAATATATATGCGTAAGAACTGAATATATATGTGTAAGAACAGAATATATATGTGTAAGAACTGAATATATATGCGTAAGAACGGAATATATATGTGTAAGAACTGAATATATATGCGTAAGAACTGAATATATACGCGTAAGAACTGAATATATGCGTAAGAACTGAATATATATGCGTAAGAACTGAATATATATGTGTAAGAACTGAATATATATGTGTACGATCTGAATATATATGTGTAAGTACTGAATATATATGTGTAAGAACTGAATATATATGTGTAAGAACGGAATATATATCTGTAAGAACTGAATATATATGTGTAAGAACTGAATATATATGTGTTAAAACTGAATATATATGTGTAAGAACTCAATATATATGTGTAAGAACTGAATATATATGCGTAAGAATGGAATATATATGCGTAAGAACGGAATATATATGCGTAAGAACGGAATATATATGTGTAAGAACGGAATATATATGTGTAAGAACTGAATATATATGTGTAAGAACGGAATATATATCTGTAAGAACTGAATATATATGTGTAAGAACTGAATATATATGTGTTAGAACTGAATATATATGTGTAAGAACTGAATATATGCGTAAGAACTGAATATATATGCGTAAGAACTGAATATATATGTGTAAGAACTGAATATATATGTGTAAGAACTGAATATATATGTGTAAGTACTGAATATATATGTGTAAGAACTGAATATATATGTGTAAGAACTGAATATATATGCGTAAGAACGGAATATATATGTGTAAGAACTGAATATATATGCGTAAGAATGGAATATATATGTGTAAGAACTGAATATATATGTGTACGAACTGAATATATATGCGTAAGAACTGAATATATATGCGTAAGAATGGAATATATATGCGTAAGAACGGAATATATATGCGTAAGATCGGAATATATATGCGTAAGAACGGAATATATATGCGTAAGAATTGAATATATATGTGTAAGAACTGAATATATGCGTAAGAATGGAATATATATGCGTAAGAACGGAATATATATGCGTAAGAACGGAATATATATGTGTAAGAACTGAATATATATGTGTAAGGACGGAATATATATGCGTAAGAACTAAATATATATGTGTAAGAACTGAATATATATGTGTAAGAACTGAATATATATGTGTAAGAACTGAATATATATGCGTAAGAACGGAAAATATATTTGTAAGAACTGAATATGTATGTGTAAGAACTGAATATATATGTGTAAGAACTGAATATATATGTGTAAGAACTGAATATATATGTGTAAGAACTGAATATATATGAGTAAGAACTGAATATATATGCGTAAGAACTAAATATATATGCATAAGAACGGAATATATATGCGTAAGAACGGAATATATATGCGTAAGAACGGAATATATATGCGTAAGAACGGAATATATATGCGTAAGAACGGAATATATATGCGTAAGAACGGAATATATATGTATTAGAACAGAATATATATGCGTAAGAACGGAATATATATGCGTAAGAACGGAATATATATGTGTAAGAACTGAATATATATGTGTAAGGACGGAATATATATGCGTAAGAACTGAATATATATGTGTAAGAACTGAATATATATGTGTAAGAACTGAATATATATGCGTAAGAAAGGAATATATATGCGTAAGAACGAAATATATATGTGTAAGAACTGAATATATATGTGTAAGGACGGAATATATATGCGTAAGAACGGAATATATATGTGTAAGAACTGAATATATATGTGTAAGAACGGAATATATATCTGTAAGAACTGAATATATATGCGTAAGAACTGAATATATATGTGTTAGAACTGAATATATATGTGTAAGAACTGAATATATATGTGTAAGAACTGAATATATATGCGTAAGAATGGAATATATATGCGTAAGAACGGAATATATATGCGTAAGAACGGAATATATATGCAAGAACGGAATATATATGCGTAAGAACGGAATATATATGTGTAAGACCTGAATATATATGTGTAAGGACGGAATATATATGCGTAAGAATGGAATATATATGTGTAAGAACTCAATATATATGCGTAAGAACGGAATATATATGCGTAAGAGCGGAATATATATGCGTAAGAACGGAATATATATGTGTAAGAACTGAATATATATGTGTAAGAACTGAATATATATGCGTAAGAACTGAATATATATGTGTAAGAACTGAATATATATGTGTAAGATCTGAATATATATGTGTAAGTACTGAATATATATGTGTAAGAACTGAATATATATGTGTAATAACTGAATATATATGCGTAAGAACGGAATATATATGTGTAAGAACTGAATATATATGGGTAAGAACGGAATATATATGTGTAAGAACTGAATATATATGTGTACGAACTGAATATATATGCGTAAGAACTGAATATATATGCGTAAGAATGGAATATATATGAGTAAGAACGAAATATATATGCGTAAGATCGGAATATATATGCGTAAGAACGGAATATATATGCGTAAGATTCTTACGCATATATTCAGTTCTTACACATATATATTCAGTTCTTACGCATATATATTCCGTTCTTACGCATATATATTCCGATCTTACGCATATATATTTCGTTCTTACTCATATATATTCCATTCTTACGCATATATATTCCGTTCTTAAGCATATATATTCCATTCTTACGCATATATTCAGTTCTTACACATATATATTCAGTTCTTACGCATATATATTCCGTTCTTACGCATATATATTCCGATCTTACGCATATATATTTCGTTCTTACTCATATATGTTCCATTCTTACGCATATATATTCAGTTCTTACGCATATATATTCAGTTCGTACACATATATATTCAGTTCTTACACATATATATTCCGTTCTTACGCATATATATTCAGTTCTTACACATATATATTCCGTTCTTACGCATATATATTCAGTTATTACACATATATATTCAGTTCTTACACATATATATTCAGTACTTACACATATATATTCAGATCTTACACATATATATTCAGTTCTTACACATATATATTCAGTTCTTACGCATATATATTCAGTTCTTACACATATATATTCAGTTCTTACACATATATATTCCGTTCTTACGCATATATATTCCGCTCTTACGCATATATATTCCGTTCTTACGCATATATATTGAGTTCTTACACATATATATTCCATTCTTACGCATATATATTCCGTCCTTACACATATATTCCGTTCTTACGCATATATATTCCGTTCTTACGCATATATATTCCATTCTTACGCATATATATTCAGTTCTTACACATATATATTCAGTTCTTACACATATATATTCAGTTCTAACACATATATATTCAGTTCTTACGCATATATATTCAGTTCTTACAGATATATATTCCGTTCTTACACATATATATTCAGTTCTTACACATATATATTCCGTTCTTACGCATATATATTCCGTCCTTACACATATATATTCAGTTCTTACACATATATATTTCGTTCTTACGCATATATATTCCTTTCTTACAGCATATATATTCAGTTCTTACACATATATATTCAGTTCTTACACATATATATTCATTTTTTACGCATATATTCAGTTCTTA
>JAWPHD010021050.1:0-29484 GCA_037043455.1 Cyrtodaria siliqua | reverse complement strand
ACACCAACCTAATGATAAAGCCTCACTGGGATTTGAACAAACGAACCAAAGTTTCTTATGAGAAAAAACAACAAAATATTGCCTCCAGTCAGATTTAAATCCACGATCCCTGGTTTCCAGTGTACATGACCAAATATTGCACATTTCGCTAATTCAAAAGCCATAACTTAGCCATGAAAAATCGTATCATTACCATTTTTGATATAACTCGCCCAATATATAATTATTCAATTCACATTCTGTTAACGATTGGTTTGGATTTTGTGAAAAATAGAAGTGATATGGAGGTTACAAGGTCAACATATGTAATTTTTGCAAATTCAAAGCCAGATAACTCACTCTGATACCAATTCATTACGTGGTCCAAGTATTAACTGTCATACCCCATCCTACCCCTTCTCCAAGAAGCGAAAACGGGGTTGACTGGGTATGCAATAAAACCTTAATTTCGGCTTAAAAAGTTTACATATTGTAAAATTAAAACATTTAAGAGGTAATTTTAAACGGGTTATTACATATTTGCAGTAAAAAATGTTTTTAAACATGTTTTATTGTTGAAATATCCGTTATAAAATCCTGCTAATATAAGCTTCAAATCGCTAAATGGAAATAAGTCGGGACCACGTAATGTGGATATATGAGGTTTAAAACCTCGTCCAAGATATTATTATTATACACACTCTATGAAAGCTTGGTTAAGATCAGATGAAATTAAAGTGTTTTACAGTAACAATGTCAAATTATGAACGTTTCGATAATTCAAATGGCATAACTCAGCTCCTAGCGATTGAATCCATCTGCTGGATATATAATTGTGTAGTGTAAGTTTGGGCAAGATTGGATAAAAACAAAATATAGGGGCTCGAAGGCCCACAAGGCGAAATTATGCACTTTTGCCAAGTCAAGGCCAGAAAACTCAACTAACAGCGATCGAATCTCGCTGGTTCAAACGTTCGTTTAAGATCGTATGGAGATATATTTACTGTGTAAAGTTGATTACGATCAGATGAACACAGACAATGCAATTGTATGCATTTTTGGCAGATAACCCAGCTATTAGAAATCGATGGCCGGTTCAAGAACTCGTCCGATATCTTATGTATGTATAACTACTCTGTAAGTTCGGTAATGATGAGATAGAAAATAGAGTGTTCACATGTCGCAATATAAAATGTGTTCAATAAATCAAGGTTCATACCTCTGATGTTACTGAGTCGATATATACGGTTATCGAACTCGTCGTAGGTTTAATCGATATTAACATTCTGTAAAAGTTTGGTAAAGATCGGACAAAATGCAGGTGCTAGGGTGTTGACACGGCAAATATCGTCCGAGCTTTCATTTGATATTAAGTTTGGTAAAGATCACATGCAAAATGAAGGCACTAAAGTTTTAACAAGGCAAATTATTGCATTTGTTTCATTAAATTAAATCAAGGGCCATGAGTCTGGAGTTTAGTATCCGATACTAATTATTTTCAAATTTGTCCGAGCTTTCATTAATATTTCGACTCTGGCCAAGCTTGGTAAAGATCGGAGGCAAAATTAAGGTTCTGTAGTGCTGATAGCAAAATAAAGCATTTTTCATTCAATCAAGGGCCATAATGTTTATAATCCGACATGGGCGGTTTTCGAACTAGTCTGAGCTTTTATGGATATTAAGACTCTGGCCAAGTTTAATAAAAGTTTCGATGAAAACATGCGACCTCTGGGGTGGGACCAACTTTGAACCCCTGCTCTCGATTTGATCAAACTTGACAGAGGACCATAAGTTCATATTACATGCAAAATATTAAATCTCTACCACATGTAGTTTCAGAGAATAATAGTTTTTAAAGACTTCCTTCTATAAGTATATGTAAAAACATAACCCCATACGAAAATCGAGGGCATAACTCCAGTGTTACTGGTACGATCTGGCTGGTTTTCACGGTGACCTGCTTTTAAAGTTATTTTCTCGATGTACTGATTCTGTATTTTCATATAAATTAACTAAAAAACAAACAAATTTAATGCAACTAATTTGAAGGTGATTATCGCATTGGTGTCCAGTCTGAATATGTATTATTTCCTTATTATGGATGCGTTGAAATACTCTGAAGTTTGTGTTGAGCAGAGTCTCAATCACAAATAATTAAAAAATATGTGGAGTCTCACATATTAAATAAGAAAACGGATAAGAAAATATGCAACAAGTATCTGATTATCTGTTAAATAACGCAAGAAATAATTAAAGTATTTGGAGTCTTATGTAAAAAATAGTGGAGTTTAACCTTATGAAGTCTAATATTTATATAATTAGTGGAGTGTAACCGTATGTTCACATCATACCAAAATAGAAAAGCAAATATGTAACCATGCAACCATTATCTACTAAATAACTCGAAAGTGATTATTATATAGCCGCCACGAATCTTTGTTTGGTGGGGGTATAAATACGTGGAGTCTTACATAAAAATAAGTGGGAGGGTAACCTTAGGAAGTCTGTATAATTAGTAGAATGTAACCTCATGTGGTTTTCATAATGTATTTTCACACCAAACCAAAAAGTGAAATTAAATATGCAACCAAGCAGCCATTATCGGTTAAATAACGCAACGGGACGCGATAGGACTGGACGCGACGTAAATTAGTGGAGTGTAACCATATGAGGTAGTAAAATTCATGTTGTGTAACTTTATGAAGTTTTCATTAGTTATTTTCAAATCATAAAAAAAGAAAAAGCAAATATGAAACCATTATCTGTTAAATAACAGGACAAATAATTAAAAACTTAATGGAATCTTATGTAAAATTAGTGGAGTGTAACCTTATGAAGTCTGTATAATTAGTGGAATGTAACCTTATGTATTTTTCATAATGTATTTTCAAATCATGCTAAAAATGAAAAGCAAATATGCAACCATGTAACTATTATCTGTTAAATAATAAAACTCGACGGGACGCGACGGGACGCGACGGGACGCGACGCGACGGACAAAGTGATTCCTACACAGCCCCCACTTTTTTGACGCGGAGGTATAATAAGTTTAGCAAGTTAATTGCATGGTAGATTCATTTGCGCATATTCTAGGCTATGCTTGGTAGAGATCATTAACAATATAATTAACATAATTAGTAGATTTTTAGGGCATTGTGTTTGAAACGATATCTGCGAAAAAAATAATGTTTTAAACTACCTGCTTTACAGATATTATAATTTCGTTCTTATTTCAATGTAAAGTGAGTTATTTTCAAGTTTTTATAATTTTGATTCGTTTTTGCATTATAATGACAAGGTAAGTATCCATTGATTTTGAGTTTTTTATAACTTGAAACACAGAACTGTTACTTAGTGACGTTTAACTATGTTCTTGATTATATTGGTATTTTTAAATATGAAATACGCTGTTTTAACTAAATGGGAGATAACTCTGATACTTACATTGTATCACAACTAATTAGTGAAAAAGAAGATCACCCTATGTCATGCAAATGGTTATGGCCTTTGTTGCCACTGACCGTTCCAAGGCGGTAACCCTATTGTCAACCCTTTTGTGTATGTGATGTCGTTTGCATTTTTTATTTATTTTGCCTTCTCGTTTGTCTGTTTGCGTGTTTGTTTTTCTGTTTTGTGGTTGACTGTCGTCCTTGAATGCTGCTTTCCCTGTCCGATATTTTTATCTTTCTTTATAACACTTCACATTAAAAAATAGCATTCAATTTATTTAAGCTAAATGTACATAAGGACTTGCTAAACTATTTTTTTCAGTATAAATACGTAGTGTAAAAGGTAGGTGAAAGTAGGTATAAAAATCGAAAAGGAAAAGTAGCATTCAAGGACGACAGTCATCCACAAATACACACAGAAACAAACAAACACACACTTTAAACATGAATAAAAGGCAAGATATGACATCACAAACACAAAGGGGTTGACAATAGGGCTACCACATTAGAACGGTCAGTGTAAGGTTAATTCACAATGACAGTAATTTGGTCGCAAAGTATCCATCCCGATGTATCGGAAAATTATGCCTAAAGAGTGAAGAGCTATAGGTGACAGAGTGAAGGCTATAGGTGACAGAGTGAAGGGCTACAGGTGACAGAGTGAAGGGCTATAGGTGACAGAGTGAAGGGCTATAGGTGACAGAGTGAAGGCTATAGGTGACAGAGTGAAGGCTATAGGTGACAGAGTGAACGGCTATAATGACAGAGTGAAGGGCTATAGGTGACAGAGTGAAGGGTTATAGTTACAGAGTGAACGGCTATAAGTGACATAGTGAAGGGCTATAGGTGACAGAGTGAAGGGCTATAGTGACAGAGTAAAGGGCTATAGGTGACAGAGTAAAGGGCTATAGTGACAGAGTAAAGGGCTATAGGTGACAGAGTAAAGGGCTATAGTGACAGAGTGAAGGGCTATAGGTGACAGAGTGAAGGGCTATAGTGACAGATTTAAGGGCTATAGGTGACAGAGTGAAGGGCTATAGTGACAGAGTGAAGGCCTATAGGTGACAGAGTGAAGGGCTATAATGACAGAGTGAAGGGCTATAGTGACAGAGTGAAGGGATATAGGTGACAGAGTGAAGGCCTATAGGTGACAGAGTGAAGGGCTATAGGTGACAGAGTGAAGGGCTATAGGTGACAGAGTGAAGGGCTTTAATGACAGAGTGCAGGGCTATAGTGACAGAGTTAAGGGCTATAGTGACAGGGTGAAGGCCTATAGGTGACATAGTAAAGGGCTATAGTGACAGAGTGAAGGCCTATAGGTGACAGAGTGAAGGCCTATAGGTGACAGAGTGAAGGGATATAATGACAGAGTGAAGGGCTATAGGTGACAGAGTAAAGGGCTATAGTGACAGAGTGAAGGGCTATAGGTGACAGAGTGAAGGGCTATAGGTGACAGAGTGAAGGGCTATAGGTGACAAAGTGAAGGCCTATAGGTGACAGAGTGAAGGGCTATAATGACAGAGTGAAAGGCTATAGGTGACAGAGTAAAGGGCTATAGTGACAGAGTGAAGGGCTATAGGTGACAGAGTGAAGGGCTATAGGTGACAGAGTGAAGGGATAAAGATGACAGAGTGAAGGGCTATAGGTGACAGAGTGAAGGGCTATAGATGACAGAGTGAAGGGCTATAGTGACAGAATGAAGGGCTAAAGGTGACAGAGTGAAGGGCTATAGATGACAGAGTGAAGGGCTATAGGTGACAGAGTGAAGGGCTATAATGACAGAGTGAAGGGCTATAGGTGACAGAGTGAAGGGCTATAATGACAGAGTGAAGGGCTATAGTGACAGAGTGAAGGCATATAGGTGACAGAGTGAAGGGCTATAGGTGACAGACTGAAGGGCTATAATGACAGACTGCAGGGCTATAGTGACAGAGTGAAGGGCTATATGTGACATAGTAAAGGGCAATAGGTGACAGAGTGAAGGGCTATAAGTGACAGAGTGAAGGGCTATAGTGACAGAGTGAAGGGCAATAGGTGACAGAGTGAAGGGCTATATATGACAGAGTGAAGGGCTATAGGTGACAGAGTGAAGGGCTATAGTGACAGAGTGAAGGGATATAGGTGACAGAGTGAAGGGCTATAGTGACAGAGTGAAGGGGGCTTTAGGTGACAGAGTGAAGGGCTATAGATGACAGAGTGAAGGCCTATAGGTGACAGAGTGAAGGGATATAGGTGACAGAGTGAAGGGCTATAGTGACAGAGTAAAGGGCTATAGGTGACAGAGTGAAGGGCTATAGGTGACAGAGTGAAGGGCTATAGGTGACATAGTGAAGGACTATAGATGACAGAGTGAAGGGCTATAGTGACAGAGTGAAAGGCTATAGTGACAGAGTGAAGGGCTATATGTGATAGAGTGAAGGGCTATAGTTGACAGAGTGAAGGGCTATAGTGACAGCGTGAAGGGCTATAGGTGACAGGCGTGAAGGGCTATAATGACAGAGTGAAGGGCTATAGTGACAGAGTGAACGGAAAAAGGTGACAGAGTGAAGTCCTATAGGTGACAGAGTGAAGGGCTATAATGACAGAGTGAAGGGCTATAGGTGACAGAGTGAAGGGCTATAGTGACAGAGTGAAGGGTTATAGTGACAGAGTGAAGGGCTATAGGTGACAGAGTGAATGGCTATAGGTGACAGAGTGTAGGGCTATAGGTGACAGAGTGAAGGGCTATAGGTGACAGAGTGAAGGGCTTTAATGACAGAGTGCAGGGCTATAGTGACAGAGTTAAGGGCTATAGTGACAGGGTGAAGGCCTATAGGTGACATAGTAAAGGGCTATAGTGACAGAGTGAAGGGCTATAGGTGACAGAGTGAAGGCCTATAGGTGACAGAGTGAAGGGCTATAATGACAGAGTGAAGGGCTATAGGTGACAGAGTAAAGGGCTATAGTGACAGAGTGAATGGCTATAGGTGACAGAGTGAAGGGATATAGGTGACAGAGTGAAGGGCTATAGGTGACAAAGTGAAGGCCTATAGGTGACAGAGTGAAGGGCTATAATGACAGAGTGAAAGGCTATAGGTGACAGAGTAAAGGGCTATAGTGACAGAGTTAAGGGCTATAGTGACAGGGTGAAGGCCTATAGGTGACATAGTAAAGGGCTATAGTGACAGAGTGAAGGGCTATAGGTGACAGAGTGAAGGCCTATAGGTGACAGAGTGAAGGGCTATAATGACAGAGTGAAGGGCTATAGGTGACAGAGTAAAGGGCTATAGTGACAGAGTGAATGGCTATAGGTGACAGAGTGAAGGGATATAGGTGACAGAGTGAAGGGCTATAGGTGACAAAGTGAAGGCCTATAGGTGACAGAGTGAAGGGCTATAATGACAGAGTGAAAGGCTATAGGTGACAGAGTAAAGGGCTATAGTGACAGAGTGAAGGGCTATAGATGACAGAGTGAAGGGCTATAGTGACAGAGTGATGGGCTATAGGTGACAGAGTGAAGGGCTATAGATGACAGAGTGAAGGCCTATAGGTGACAGAGTGAAGGGCTATAATGACAGAGTGAAAGGCTATAGGTGACAGAGTAAAGGGCTATAGTGACAGAGTGAAGGGCTATAGGTGACAGAGTGAAGGACTATAGGTGACAGAGTGAAGGGCTATAAGTGACAGAGTGAAGGGCTATAAATGACAGAGTGAAGGGCTATAGTGACAGAGTGAAGGGCTATAGGTGACAGAGTGAAGGGCTATAGATGACAGAGTGAAGGGCTATAGGTGACAGAGTGAAGGGCTATAGTGACAGAGTGAAGGGCTATAGGTGACAGAGTGAAGGGCTATAATGACAGAGTGAAGGGTTATAGTGACAGAGTGAAGGCATATAGGTGACAGAGTGAAGGGCTATAGGTGACAGAGTGAAGGGCTATAATGACAGAGTGCAGGGCTATAGTGACAGAGTGAAGGGATATAGATGACAGAGTGAAGGGCTATAGGTGACAGAGTGAAGGGCTATAGATGACAGAGTGAAGGGCTATAGATGACAGAGTGAAGGGCTATAGGTGACAGAGTGAAGGGCTATGGATGACAGAGTGAAGGGCTATAGGTGACAGAGTGAAGGGCTATAGATGACAGAGTGAAGGGCTATAGGTGACAGAGTGAAGGGCTATAGTGACAGAGTGAAGGGCTATAGGTGACAGAGTGAAGGGCTATAATGACAGAGTGAAGGGTTATAGTGACAGAGTGAATGCATATAGGTGACAGAGTGAAGGGCTATAGGTGACAGAGTGAAGGGCTATAATGACAGAGTGCAGGGCTATAGTGACAGAGTGAAGGGATATAGATGACAGAGTGAAGGGCTATAGGTGACAGAGTGAAGGGCTATAGATGACAGAGTGAAGGGCTATAGATGACAGAGTGAAGGGCTATAGGTGACAGAGTGAAGGGCTATAGATGACAGAGTGAAGGGCTATAGGTGACAGAGTGAAGGGCTATAGTGACAGAGTGAAGGGCTATAGGTGACAGGCGTGAAGGGCTATAATGACAGAGTGAAGGGCTATAGTGACAGAGTGAAGGGAAATAGGTGACAGAGTGAAGTCCTATAGGTGACAGAGTGAAGGGCTATCGGTGACAGAGTGAAGGGCTATAGGTGACAGAGGGATGGGCTATAGGTGACAGAGTGAAGGGCTATAATGACAGAGTGAAGGGCTATAGTGACAGAGTGAAGGGCTATAGGTGACAGAATGAAGGGCTATAGGTGACAGAGTGAAGGGCTATAATGACAGAGTGAAGGGTTATAGTGACAGAGTGAATGCATATAGGTGACAGAGTGAAGGGCTATAGGTGACAGAGTGAAGGGCTATAATGACAGAGTGCAGGGCTATAGTGACAGAGTGAAGGGATATAGATGACAGAGTGAAGGGCTATAGGTGACAGAGTGAAGGGCTATAGATGACAGAGTGAAGGGCTATAGATGACAGAGTGAAGGGCTATAGGTGACAGAGTGAAGGGCTATAGTGACAGAGTGAAGGGCTATAGGTGACAGAGTGAAGGGCTATAATGACAGAGTGAAGGGTTATAGTGACAGAGTGAAGGCATATAGGTGACAGAGTGAAGGGCTATAGGTGACAGAGTGAAGGGCTATAATGACAGAGTGCAGGGCTATAGTGACAGAGTGAAGGGATATAGATGACAGAGTGAAGGGCTATAGGTGACAGAGTGAAGGGCTATAGATGACAGAGTGAAGGGCTATAGATGACAGAGTGAAGGGCTATAGGTGACAGAGTGAAGGGCTATAGATGACAGAGTGAAGGGCTATAGGTGACAGAGTGAAGGGCTATAGATGACAGAGTGAAGGGCTATAGGTGACAGAGTGAAGGGCTATAGTGACAGAGTGAAGGGCTATAGGTGACAGAGTGAAGGGCTATAATGACAGAGTGAAGGGTTATAGTGACAGAGTGAATGCATATAGGTGACAGAGTGAAGGGCTATAGGTGACAGAGTGAAGGGCTATAATGACAGAGTGCAGGGCTATAGTGACAGAGTGAAGGGATATAGATGACAGAGTGAAGGGCTATAGGTGACAGAGTGAAGGGCTATAGATGACAGAGTGAAGGGCTATAGATGACAGAGTGAAGGGCTATAGGTGACAGAGTGAAGGGCTATAGATGACAGAGTGAAGGGCTATAGGTGACAGAGTGAAGGGCTATAGTGACAGAGTGAAGGGCTATAGGTGACAGGCGTGAAGGGCTATAATGACAGAGTGAAGGGCTATAGTGACAGAGTGAAGGGAAATAGGTGACAGAGTGAAGTCCTATAGGTGACAGAGTGAAGGGCTATCGGTGACAGAGTGAAGGGCTATAGGTGACAGAGGGATGGGCTATAGGTGACAGAGTGAAGGGCTATAATGACAGAGTGAAGGGCTATAGTGACAGAGTGAAGGGCTATAGGTGACAGAGTGAAGGGCTATAGATGACAGAGTGAAGGGCTATAGTGACAGAGTGAAGGGCTATAGGTGACAGAGTGAAGAGCTATAGATGACAGAGTGAAGGGCTATAGGTGACAGAGTGAAGGGCTATAGTGACAGAGTGAAGGGCTATAGGTGACAGGCGTGAAGGGCTATAATGACAGAGTGAAGGGCTATAGTGACAGAGTGAAGGGAAATAGGTGACAGAGTGAAGTCCTATAGGTGACAGAGTGAAGGGCTATCGGTGACAGAGTGAAGGGCTATAGGTGACAGAGGGATGGGCTATAGGTGACAGAGTGAAGGGCTATAATGACAGAGTGAAGGGCTATAGTGACAGAGTGAAGGGCTATAGGTGACAAAGTGAAGGGCTATAGGTGACAGAGTGAAGGGTTATAGTGACAGAGTGAAGGGCTATAATGACAGAGTGAAGGGCTATAGGTGACAGAGTGAAGGGCTATAGTGACAGAGTGAAGGGCTATAGGTGACAGAGTGTAGGGCTATAGGTGACAGAGTGAAAGGCTATAGGTGACAGAGTGAAGGGCTATAGATGACATAGTGAAGGGCTAAAGTGGCAGAGTGAAGGGTATAGGTGACAGAGTGAAGGGCTATAGGTGACAGATTGAAGGGTTATAGTGACATAGTGAAGGGCTATAATGACAGAGTGAAGGGCTATAGTGACAGAGTGAAAGGCTATAGTGACAGAGTGAAGGGCTATAGGTGACAGAGTGAAGGGCTATAGTGACAGAGTGAAGGGCTATAGGTGACAGAGTGAAGGGCTATAATGACAGAGTGAAGGGCTATAGGTGACAGAGTGAAGGGCTAAAGTGGCAGAGTGAAGGGCTATAGGTGACAGAGTGAAGGGCTATAGGTGACTCAAAGGCGGATACAAATAAACTATTTAACCAGAATCAATGGTATTAAAAGTAGACCAAGGACGTCTATTTGACCTTGTAGAGGTTGCTTCTGTCAACCTTACCACAGATGTCACCTACGTGAGAATCACTCCCCATTATCGTTATTAGGCGCATAAAGGGGCAATCAGTTCATTAACCATTATGTTGACTTTATTTCCGATGCTAATTTTATTGGATCTAATATTTATTTTCTTAGACAGTGTTGTTCATGGAAATGTTTCAATATACGCAGTTAGGTTTGTATGTGATTGACAACCAGTTGTGAAGACAGCTTCACCTTCGTGATTAATTCGTCATTCTTGAATTAACAATAACAATTGTAAAAGAAAAGTTCTTAAACCATTTAACCAGAACCAATTATGTTTATGGTAGGCCAAGGACTTCAAGCTATGATATTGGTGACTTCAGAAAGAAGCAACCTTACCCCAGATGTCATGTACCTAATAATCACCCTCCATTATCGTGGTTAGGGGCATAAACGGGCATTTGTTTGTTGCTTCTAAGGGATCCCCTTTTCAGTATGTCTTGACTGCAATGTTGGCTTATATAAATATGCTGTTTTGAGATCAAAATATGTTATTCAACATATATATACCCTAAAGGAATATGCGAACATTAATAATAAGCGGTGTTATCAACATATACCTGCAGCACACACGCATATAACCAATATAGGCCATGATCCGGCAAGAATCAAATATACACAAATAGCACGCATAGTTCTCACGTACGAAATATGGTAAAACAATATGGATCTGTAAACATAGACATACAGGTTGTTTTCATAATACGTGTCGCATTAAGCATAACTTGGTATACATATATGCATGTGTACATGTATAATTTATATCAAAATCATTTCAATATTTAATTCCATCAACAGCATGACAAATGTATGTTAAATATAAAATGTATGAACAAAGTGTATACTTACCTCGGAGATCTGGAAAATAGAAATGTGAAAATTCATATAAACAACTTTAATATTAGAGTGTATCCATTAATATTGGTATACATGTATTACTGAACAATGTTATCCTCTTTTATGTAACCAGACAACAAAATTAATGTGAATATTAAACTATCTTTATGAAGTCTGTATAATTAGTGGAATGTAACCTTATGCATTTTTCATAATGTATATTCACATCATACCAAAAATGAAAAGCAAATATGCAACCATGTAACTGTAATCTGTTAAATAATAAAACGCGCCACGACGAGAAGGACACGACGAGACAGGACGCGACGGGACGCGACGCGACGGACAGTAAATTGCATGGTAAATTCATTTGGGTATATTCTAGGCTTTGCGTGGCAGAGGTCATTAACAATATAATTAGCATAATTAGCAGATTTTCAGGGCATTGTGTTTGAAACGATATCTGCGAAAAAAGTAATGTTTTAATCTACCTGCTTTACAGATATTATAATTTCTTATTTCAATGTAAAGGGAGGTATTTTCAAGTTTTTATAGATTTGGTTCGTTTTTGCATTATAATGACAAGGTTAGTATCCATTGATTTTGAGTTTTTTATAACTTAAAACACAGAACTGTTACTTAGTGACGTTTAACTATGTTGACTGTCGTCCTTGAATGCTGCTTTCCCTGTCCGATATTTTTATCTTTCTTTATAACACTTCACATTATAAAATAGCATTCAATTTATTTAAGCTAAATGTACATAAGGACTTGCTAAACTATTTTTTTCAGTATATATACGTAGTGTAAAAGGTAGGTGAAAGTAGGTATAAAAATCGAAAAGGAAAAGTAGCATTCAAGGACGACAGTCAACCACAAATACACACAGAAACAAACAAACACAGACTTTAAACATGAATAAAAGGCAAGATATGACATCACAAACACAAAGGGGTTGACAATAGAGCTACCACATTAGAACGGTCAGTGTAAGGTTAATTCACAATGACAGTAATTTGGTCGCAAAGTATCCATCCCGATGTATCGGAACATTATGCCTAAAGAGTGAAGGGCTATAGGTGACAGAGTGAAGGGCTATAGGTGACAGAGTGAAGGGTTATAATGACAGAGTGAAGGGCTATAAGTGACAGAGTAAAGGGCTATAGTTACAGAGTGAAGGGCTATATGTGACAGAGTGAAGGGCTATAGTTACAGAGTGAAGGGCTTTAGGTGACAGAGTGAAGGGCTATAGATGACAGAGTGAAGGGCTATAGGTGACAGAGTGAAGGGCTATAGTGACAGAGTGAAGGGCTATAGGTGACGGAGTGAAGGGCTATAGATGACAGAGTGAAGGGCTATAGGTGACAGAGTGAAGGGCTATAGTGACAGAGTGAAGGGCTATAGGTGACAGCGTGAAGGGCTATAATGACAGAGTGGAGGGCTATAGTGACAGAGTGAAGGGAAATAGGTGACAGAGTGAAAGCCTATAGGTGACAGAGTGAAGAGCTATAGGTGACAGAGTGAAGGCTATAGGTGACAGAGTGAAGGGCTATAATGACAGAGTGAAGAGCTATAGTGACAGAGTGAAGGGCTATAGGTGACAAAGTGAAAGGCTATAGGTGACAGAGTGAAGGGTTATAGTGACAGAGTGAAGGGCTATAATGACAGAGTGAAGGGCTATAGGTGACAGAGTGAAGTGCTATAGTGACAGAGTGAAGGGCTATAGTGACAGAGTGAAGGGCTATAGGTGACAGAGTGAAGGGCTATAGGTGACAGAGTGAAGGGCTATAGTGACAGAGTGAAGGGCTATAGGTGACAGAGTGAAGGGCTATAATGACAGAGTGAAGGGCTATAGGTGACAGAGTGAAGGGCTAAAGTGACAGAGTGAAGGGCTATAGGTGACATAGTGAAAGGCTATAGGTGACAGAGTGAAGGACTATAGGTGACAGAGTAAAGGGCTATAGATGACAGAGTGAAGGGTTATAGGTGTCAGAGTGAAGGGCTATAATGACAGAGTGAAGGGCTATAGTGACAGAGTGAAGGGAAATAGGTGACAGAGTGAAGGGAAATAGGTGACAGAGTGAAGGCCTATAGGTGACAGAGTGAAGGGCTATAGGTGACAGAGTGAAAGGCTATAATGACAGAGTGAAGGGTTATAGGTGACAAAGTGAAGGGCTATAGGTGACAGAGTGAAGGGTTATAGTGACACAGTGAAGGGCTATAGTGAGAGTGAAGGGCTATAGGTGACAGAGTGAAGGGCTATAGGTCACAGAGTGAAGGGCTATAGGTGACAGAGTGAAGGGCTATAATGATAGAGTGAAGGGCTATTGGTGACAGAGTGAAGGGCTAAAGTGACAGAGTGAAGGGCTATATGTGACAGAGTGAAGGGATATAGGTGACAGAGTGAAGGGCTATATGTGACAGAGTGAAGGGCTATAGGTGACAGAGTGAAGGGCTATAGGTGACAGAGTGAAGGGCTATAGATAACAGAGTGAAGGGCTATAGGTAACAGAGTGAAGGGCTATAGGTGACAGAGTGAAGGGCTATAGGTGACAGAGTGAAGGGCTATAATGACAGAGTGAAGGGCTATTGGTGACAGAGTGAAGGGCTAAAGTGACAGAGTGAAGGGCTATATGTGACAGAGTGAAGGGATATAGGTGACAGAGTGAAGGGCTATAGGTGACAGAGTGAAGGGCTATAGGTGACAGAGTGAAGGGCTATAGGTGACAGAGTGAAGGGCTATAGATAACAGAGTGAAGGGCTATAGGTGACTGAGTGAAGGGCTATAGGTGACAGAGTGAAGGGCTATAGGTGACAGAGTTAAGGACTATAGGTGACGGAGTGAATGGCTATATTGACAGAGTGAATGGCTATAGGTGACAGATTTAAGGGCTATAGTGACAGAGTGAATGGCTATAGGTGACTCAAAGGCGGATATAAATAAACTATTTAACCAGAATCAATGGTATTAAAAGTAGACCAAGGACGTCTATTTGACCTTCTAGAGGTTGCTTCTGTCAACCTTACCACAGATGTCACCTACGTGAGAATCACTCCCCATTATCGTTATTAGGCGCATAAAGGGGCAATCAGTTCATTAACCATTATGTTGACTTTATTTCCGATGCTAATTTTATTGGATCTAATATTTATTTTCTTAGACAGTGTTGTTCATGGAAATGTTTCAATATACGCAGTTAGGTTTGTATGTGATTGACAACCAGTTGTGAAGACAGCTTCACCTTCGTGATTAATTCGTCATTCTTGAATTAACAATAACAATTGTAAAAGAAAAGTTCTTAAACCATTTAACCAGAACCAATAATGTTTATGGTAGGCCAAGGACTTCAAGCTATGATATTGGTGATTTCAGAAAGAAGCAACCTTACCCCAGATGTCATGTACCTAATAATCACCCTCCATTATCGTGGTTAGGGGCATAAACGGGCATTTGTTTGTTGCTTCTAATGGATCCCCTTTTCAGTATGTCTTGACTGCAATGTTGGCTTATATAAATATGCTGTTTTGAGATCAAAATATGTTATACAACATATATATACCCTAAAGGAATATGTGAACATTAATAATAAGCGGTGTAATCAACATATACCTGCAGCACACACGCATATAACCAATATAGGCCATGATCCGGCAAGAATCAAATATACACAAATAGCACGCATAGTTCTCACTTACGAAATATGGCAAAACAATATGGATCTGTAAACATAGACATACATGGTGTTTTCATAATACATGTCGCATTAAGTATAACTTGGTATACATATATGCATGTATACATGTATAATTTATATCAAAATCATTTCAATATTTAATTCCATCAACAGCATAACAAATGTATGTTAAATATAAAATGTATGAACAAAGTGTATACTTACCCTTGAAAACTGGAAAATAGAAATGTGAAAATTCATATAAACAACTTTAATATTAGAGTGTAGCCATTAATATTGGTATACATGTATTACTGAACAATGTTATCCTCTTTTATGTAACCAGACAACAAAATTAATGTGAATATTAAACTATCTTTGACTTAATTCTCGCTTAATACGTAATGAGCCAAGAAAGTTGGTCGGTACTATCTAAGAGTACTTTTTAAAAAATAACGATTTAAGGCCTAAAAAAATGGTTCGTTTACGTTAACCCGACCGAAACTATTTTTAGCCGCTGACCCTACGTTTTTTTATTGGAAAAACAAATCCCGATTTTTATCGTTATTCCTTTTCATTCCATTTTGTTCCTTTCTGCTCATTTTCGCTAACGGACATTTCTGTAGAACAAGCTTGTGAATAATCAACTGAACTTTCAAAACTTCATTTCATCTGAGAAGATAACTGGCTTTATGTGATAAAATTATACCACTGAATGTTTGGCTGGATTTTAATTAGTTATTCAAACATTGAAACAACAATGAAGTTGTGGGAAATTTGTCACAACTTTGAGATCACCAATTATAGACATAAAACTACCTTATCCTGCTATTAGAGTTGTGTTTTCTTTACTTTTTGATAAGAAGGACTACTTTTCCTTAAACACGTGTGTTTCAAAAACCGCGTTGTGCTCATCGACATTTTCGCCCATTTTATTAGGGTTTTGTTGACTGTCCTCCTTGAATGCTACTTTCCCTGTCCGATCTTTTTATATTTCTTTGGAATCAAATCACATTAATGCACGAAAAACAATTGTAATTGAGGTACATAATTTCGGAGATTATTTTTTACATAATTATATAAGCGAAACTGCCGTTTACAACTACACATTGATGGAAACAAAAAGTATATATAGATTAAAAAAAGATACACAGAGTATATTGCTATTCATTCCTTAATCCATCCTTCTTTGTATTATCAATGTGTAAGGAGTACCTGTCATACTACTTTCAAATGAATTCTAGTGTATGCTCCTATTTGTTAAACTTAGAAAAAGAGGTGATGAAAGAAAAATAGAGCCAGCTCTAGTAGTTGGCAAAAGTGGTAGCAAACAGAAAAATATAGCCACTGGAGGTTATGTGTTTGAATAATACCCACATAACAAATGTGTACTATAAAAGTGAAATCAGACACATTTCCAATAATTTAAGAAAAATTATGGGGCCTTTGTCTTAAAATAATTTTCAGTGATCACTGCAGTCAACATATATTGGACAAATAGATACAGATGTAGCGACGGATACGATGGTTCATAAGGATATTAGTGTTTATCAGAGGATTAAGGCGGTACCAGAAAGGTAACTGGTTATTTCTTATTTCACGCGGGGTGATCAAACTGCTAAAAGTGTTCGTAGTTTTAATACTTTTTATGGTTCAGATTGTTGTTATAGGATTGTGTAGGTTAGTCATGAGTCCAGAAATTACTTGGTTGTTAGTCATTGTTTGCTGTGTGATTTTAAATTTCAGAGACAGTTGTTAGATAAGAGTAGGTTTGTTAATAATTGCATAAAAACGTTGGGTAGCGTAAACAGAGAAAAGGAAAGGTTTAGGAAGTCTGTACGATGGAGGTTAGCAATTCAGGCATTTGGTAAGACAGATGGTTTAGAGTCTATTCGAAGTAGAAGGAGTGATGCTTTTAGACTTAGTAAGGTTATTAAACGAAGTCTTGGAAGTGGTAGTGATGACAGGAAAAGACAGTGTAGGAATAGACCACTTGAGTAGGTATTTAGGTAGAGGACGGGAGATAGTGCTTCAGCTTTACTGTAACTAAGGTGAATTGAGTTTCATAGTTATTAGTAAGGAATGTCATAGTTGAAGGACAGTAGTTAGGGAGCTGTGGATAAATATATGGTAGCAGAGGAAGCTAGAAAAGTTAGTATAAATAGTGTTATTGTAATATATATATATATATGGTTCATTTTGTAGTTAAAAGAAGTGTAACCACATTTTCTTCGGGGTGAACGTTTTGTAACAAAATGAGTGCATATGTATTTAGAGTTTTTACTGTGTTTGTCGGGCCTCATTTCTCCTCATTTTGAATAGGAATTTTGAAAGATTTTTGCCAAGCGCATCAGTTTTATGTATGCTTGTAATAATGGATATGTCTAATAAATGACTTTTTACTAGTTTCATTCTATCGATAACGAATTAAAGTAGACATAACAATCGAACAGAAAAAGTAGCATTCAAGGACGATAGTCTACCACAAACACACACACAGAAACAAAGAACAAAGATGAATAAAAGCCAAAATCAGACATCACATGGGTTGACGGATAGGGCTACTGCCCTTGGAAGGTCAGTGGCAAAAAATGGCCGCTGGGGGGTTTAAACCAGGTTCTAGGGTTCACCAATCCTCACTCTTACCCTATCGTCATCCCAATAAACGGGACAGTGTAAATAAAGATATCCCCGCCAGGTTATAATCTCTAACAAACAAGGCAGCATTAATAGGCAATATAAGTATAACGCACAAATGATCATGTATATATATAATATAAAAAACAAAAGCCTAGAAAGCCACAAAGTTAAGTACTCAATGACTTTGCAGAAGCCAGAGCAACAAGAGAACAAACCGTTAAGGACACGGCAATACAAGATTCAAGACAAACATCAAACGCTACAGTCTTATTAGGATTTAAGTAGACGTCATCATAGGTTCCACAATCTGTCCGGTCATCGCACTATCAAAGGGGAAAGCATAGTGGCGAACTTTACATGGGTCACCCATTAAACATGCAGTACGTTGCAAAATGAAAAGGTCATAACCTCTTTGGATAAACTTTTTAACAAGTTTAATAAATATTGTATGAAAGTGATTATGACCAAGGATCTTACGAGGTTTGTAAATCACATCACCATAGAAGTCAGGTTGTAATAGTCCTTGTCGCAAAATATTTCTTAAATTACCTTTATATTTTAAAAGTAGATCAGGGTTACGATATTTTTATATTTCTGTTTAAGATAATAAAATTTTGAAACGTTTTTTCTTCAGTTTATGGTAACTGTAGCCCTGCTTGAGTAGCATTTTAGTTATACAAATATTTCAAATATTAAAGTCCTCAACACGACTACAAGCTCTAGAGAAACGAATAAGTTGAGAAACATAGACCCCATTAGAAGTAGCTCGGGGAACATCCCCATCTAAATGGGGATAATTAACAATATCAAAATTAAAATCATCTCTCTTGTCATAGATTTTACTAATTATTTCGCCATTTTCAATAGAGAGATGTAAATCAAGAAAAGAAGCGACAGTATCAGAAATGTTAGCTTTGTTGTGTTGAAGTTCCTTAGGATAGATATTATTAACCATAGTAGAAATGAAAGGATTGGCAATGTTCAATATGTTATCCAAATACCGAGAGGTGTCATTAAAGGCTTCAATTACATCTGCCTGATGTTGTTTGACTTTTATTTCATCAAAATCCATCACGTATTAAGGACGTTATGATTTTACAAGCTGTGTATTTCGATTAAATACGCCAATATTTACCAGTGCGGGCCTAACTAAATGTATAGATTGCTTATATAAGATAGAGTTCAAAACTACTTCACAACGTGCTTTTCGAGCATTCCGGAAAACATGACATTTGTATGGATGGCGTGTTCTATACGGCTATTAAGTTCCGAAGTTTATAGATCACATCACCATAGAATAACGGTTGTGATATTCCTAGTGGCAGAAATGTTTTTAGGTTAGTGTTGTACTTTTCCAGCAGGTTTTCGTTGCGGAGATATAAATGTGTCTATGTTGTTTATGATAACGAAAACTTTGCTGAAGAAGTTTACTTGTAATAAAATTATTTCGATAATTGAAATTATTAACATCGTTACATGCCCTAGCAAAACGAATAATCTGGGAGATATAAACCCGGTATGATGTAGCACGATGTACGTCCCCATCTAAATGTGGATAGTTGTGGACAATGTCAAAGTTAAAGTCATCTCTCTTATCACAGATTTTAGTATGTATGTAATCATTTGAAATCGACAGATAAAAATCGAGGAATGCTGCTATGAATCCAAACTGTTGGCTTTATTCAACGTGGGCTCTGGTGGACAAATATTAGTGACCATAATATGAGCAAACAACGGATTAATAATATTGAGTATGTCTTCCAGATACCGAGATGTACCATTAAACGCATTACTAATGTCTACCTTGCTAACAGGTAGCAAACTCAACATACAATCTCTTTCATAACAGTATAACAACAAATTGGCGCACAGTTAGTACTCATAGGAATACCAACAACCTGGCGGTAAACGGTTTAACCGTGTCTAATAAATACGGTATCTAAAACAAAAGATAATGCTCTAGAACATCCACATGTTCAACTTATAATTGGGGGCATTTGAAAAGAAAGCCCTGACATTATTACAAGCAAAAACGGTAGGCTCTTCCCTACCAAATGTCTTCTGTATAAGCTGAATCAATTTATCTTTGATCATGTTATGTGGTAGAGTAGTGTATAGAATGGAAAAGTCGTAGAGGCGGTAAACGGTTTAACCGTGTCTAATAAATACGGTATCTAAAACAAAAGATAATGCTCTAGAACATCCACATGTTCAACTTATAATTTGGGGCGTTTGAAAAGAAAGCCCTGACATTATTACAAGCAAAAACGGTAGGCTCTTCCCTACCAAATGTCTTCTGTATAAGCTGAATCAATTTATCTTTGATCATGTTATGTGGTAGAGTAGTGTATAGAATGGAAAAGTCGTATAGGCGCTTAGAGAAGAGACATGAACATGCTTACACCGTAACGTATCAAGGACTTTTACGGGGGTTTTGATTGACCAAAACAGATTGATACATGAATGTTCAAACACCTCTTCGTAATATTTTAGAACATGTTCTTTAATCTTGGAAAGGCAGGAGGTCAACAGTTTTACACATTTGTAGTGGTACATGAACTAGAATTGCGATAAAATGTGCTTTGTGTGGGTTTTTGTGAAGTATTGGAATCCGGTACATAGTCGGGAGCTTATTCTGCTTAATATTAACAGAAACCTTCATAGTCTCCAAAAAGGTCACATGCTGGAAAACGATATCCTTCTCCAGCAATGGTGTGGTTAGACAAGCAGAAGTGCTCGCTAGCTCTGCATTCAAAGTACTGATAGAGTGCAGTCGTCAGACAATAATGATATTGTTAGAGGCTTTGTCTACAGGAACTAAAGCCAAATTATTATGAATATTCTGGATTCCCCTCTTCATGTGACATAAATTGTGAGATGGCCGTCGTGAAAGCAGAGAGGTATTAGACTCAAACAATTGTATCCGTAGTAGACATCTTACTCCTGTTTCAGAGAAGAATATATTTTTAAAGAGTTTCCAAAAGAACACTATGTAAAACTGCGACCCCCTTGAAATTCTTTCAAGGGTCGAGATTTGAAAAAAATATTTGCGGAAAACTATAACCTGGGAATGGCTGAATCTAATGTTGGTAGATGGGTTACCCAGCCCATTTGTCATTATAATATTTCTATCGTATGTATTGTAACATAGTTACCTTATTTGAGGTTAATTATAATCTTTGAACAATAGTTAATTGGGAAGATGAAATAAGACACTAAATTACAACAACAAGCAGCTTTAATAAATAAAAATCCGTGCCTCTTTAAATGCACCGAAAATGTAGATCTAGCAAAAATGATACACTGAATTACAACAACAAGCAGCTTTAATAAATAACTGTTCGTGCCTATTTAAATGCACTGAACAATGACTAACATTGACATTTCGATAATGTAGATCTAGCAGATTTTCTCAGGCTGACGAGAAACTTGCATCAGCAACACACTGATTATTAGTAAATTAAATGGAAAGGTTGCAATTATCTGACATAAAATTAACAATGTTTTCATAGTTATAAATGTATTTGGCGTGAGGAAATAAACATAATTTTTTATAAGTAACATGATTGGCAATTGGTACAACCAATAATGCACGTGTTGATGTTAGTTGGAATTCAGAAATGTCACGGGTTCTTGAATAATTACCGTTGCAGAGATCAGAAGAGGGAGAGAGAGATTCGGTCAGAGACAGGGAGTTAGATCCAAGGGTTATTCTTAATCAGAATCATTATGAGTAAGAAGTAGGTAAAGAAATATAAAAAGATCAGACAGGGAAAGTTGCGTTCAAGGAGGACAGTCAACCACAAAACACAGAAACAAACATGCAAACAGACAAACAAGAAGTCAAAAGTGATAATAAAAACAAACGACATCACAAACACAAAAGCGTTGACAATAGGGCTACAGCCTTGGAACGGTCAGTGACAAAGTGGGCCACTGGGGATTTAAACCGGTTCTATGGTGCACCAAACCTCACACTTACCATACTGTCATCCCATTAAAACAGGACAGTGTAAATAAAGAAATCCCGCCATGATCTAATCTCTAACCAACAAGGCAGCATCAATAGGCAATATAAGTAAAACATAAACATGCTCGTGTAAACACAATAGCCTAGAAAGCCACAATGAAGGTACTCAATGACATGGCAGAAGCCAGAGCAACAAGAGAATAAACCATTAAGGGCACGACAAGAAAGATCATAGACAAACATCAAACGCCACCGTCCCAATGGGCTTTAGGTAGGCGTCATCATAGGGTCCACAGCCTGTCCGGTCATCGTACAATTAAAGAGGAAAGCATAGTGGCGAACTGTTAAAGGGTCCACCACCAAGCATACAGTACGATGCAAAATGATAGGGTCATAACCTCTTTTGATAAACGTTTTAACAAGTTTAGCAAAGATAGTATGAAAGTGATCATGACCAAGAGTCTTACGAAGAAGGATAGAAATATCGGACAGGGAACGCAGCATTCAAGGAGTTTATAAATCGCATCACCATAGAAGCATAGAAGTCAGGTTGTGATAGTCCTTGTCGCAGAAGAGTCCTTAAATTACTTGTATATTTGGAAAGAAGATCAGGGTTACGATAATAACATTTTGCAAAGGTTTTACGAAGTTTGTGGTAACGGTAACCCTGATTGAGTAGCCTTTTAGTTATACAAAGATTACGAATATTAAAGTCCTCAACTCGGGTACAAACCCTTGAAAAACGAATAAGTTGAGACACATACACCCCATAAGAAGTTGCTCGGGGAACATCCCTATCCAAGTGGCGGTAATTAACAATGTCAAAATTAAAATCTTCTCTCCTGTCATAGATTATTTCACCATTTTCAATCAAGAGATTTAAATCAAGAAAAGAAGCGTTATTATCAGATATATTAGCTTTATTTAGCTGAAGTTCTTTAGGATAAATATTATCAACCATAGTTGAAAAGAAAGGGTTGTCAATGTTCAGTATGTCATCCAGATACCGAGAGGTGTCATTAAAAGCTTCAATAACATCTGCCTGGGTATCAGGTGAAAGACTCAACATGAAATCTCTTTCATAGCAAAATAAAAAAAAATCTGCGACAAGTGGTGCACAGTTCGTACCTATAGGGATACCAACAATTTGTCTATAAACGGTGGTACCATAACTGACGAAAATATTATCTAATAGGAAGATAAGTGCTTCACAACCTTCATAGCAAATCCACATAGTTAATTGTCTAATCTGCCGTTAGTAAAACACGCTTTAATATTATTACATGCCAGAAATGTAGTATTTTCTCTAGCGAATGTTTTTTGAATAAGAGAAATTAGCTTGTCTTTAATAAGGTGATGTGGTAAGGTTGTAGATAGTGTAGAGAAGTCATAAGAGCTTATTGATGAAACTTGACCTTTATTGAAAATTTTATCAAGAACGTCTCCTGAATTTTTTTTCAGACCAAATTAAATGAATCCCAGAGTTTTCATAAGTTTTATCACAATATAGTTTAACATGATCTTTAAAGGCAGTGTGACAAGAAGTTAAAAGTTTGGAGATGTTTGTTGTTGTGCAGGCACTAGAATGAGAAATAAAGCGAGCCTCATACGGATTTTTATGTAATTTAGGAATCCAGTACAGGGTAGCCAGTTTATTTTGCTTATCGTTTACACCAGCCTTGAAAGTAGTGCACCGAATGATATGTGCGGAAACAACATCATCCTCAGTAGAATTAACTGGAGTATACGAATTGATGCTGCCGAGTTCCAGAGATAAAACATTGACGTAATGTAGGCGTCAAACAATAATTACATTATTAGCTGCTTTATCTGCAGGAACTAAAACAAATTTATTATGAAATTCCTGAATTCCCGATTTTAAATTACGAAAGGAAAACCTAGGTCTCGGGGGAAGTAAAGAGGGGTTAACATTATAAAAGTAAATACGTGTATCTATAATTTTAAGAATTGACTTTTTCCAAGTAGAAAGCGAGTTTGGGTCCGCATGTTCTCTACGACACCATTTTATACTAAAATCGTCAATGGAGTGGGCGATCTGGGCACGACAGGCGTTAAAATCAAAAGTTGAAGGTAATCTATATTTAGGAACTTTCAAAAACAATGCCGAATACGTTTATCAACAATATCAAAATTACCAGTGATTACATGACCTGCTAGAGCATAGCAAAATGTTGATGTGTTGCATTCACATTCCTTAGGAGTATTATGTACTATATCAAGGTCAGAAACTATTGTGTTGTAGTGGAAAATAATATTTATAATAGGCTTTTTATACTTATAACAAATTACAGGACTTTCGGAATTTTTGAAATATTTTGGGATAGAATCATCTCGAAAAATACTAGGCATGTCAATGAAATCAATACCTTTATTAGTATATAGTAGTTTTAGAAAATGCTTGACGTAATCAGACTCCTTGTCAATATGGGGTCGGAGAACATGTTGTGTGTAGCTTTGAACTATAGAAGCAGTGTTACACAAGGGATCTGTACGAATGAAAATTGTGTCGGCTTCCTCGTCGATCAACGTTAGTGAAGAAATGGACAAAGAGGTAAGCCGTGAAATCATAGAGTGCTTTCCAGACTGTTTAAAAATAGTATGTAAATCAGCGACAGAAATAATTACACGCGATTTACGTTTGATTTTACCATTACGCCTAGGACCATGATACCTAGATTGACGCTTTCGAATAGAAAGTATAGAAAAAATATCAATATTAGGATCATTTTGCATTGAGCAGAATTGACACTGCCTTACTGAGTTATTGCCCTTGATTATTGCAAAAATGCAAATATCAGCTTTCGTACGCAATACATTAAATAAATTGGTTTCGATTTTCACACAGTTTGGTGTGTAACTTTATATCAAACGGATTTCAGACAGGTTAGACGAGTATCAAGTTATTGCTCTAAATTGTCAAAAGATTCGATCGTCTGATTGTTTCCTACTTTCCTTTGAAATATCATCCATTACTGTGTAATATTCTAATTGAACAAAGAGGATATCGTCCTCTGACTAAGGAGTGTGATTGTTTTCGCGATGGTCGTATTAAATAGCATTTGATTTTCCATGTTTTTTGGGGTAATATTATTAAGGTCTCGGTTTTGTTGAGAACAATTGAGGTAGTGGTTTACAAAGTTATCGCCCTTGATGTTTGCAAATATTTAAATTTTAGACTGAGTACACTGCAATTTCAGTAAACGAGTTCTGATTGTCACTAATATTTAGTTGAAGGGTTTTGGACAATTACACCATGTGGACTTGTCACGTAGTTGTTTTCGAAGCTTTTATATTCATATAAGATAATATTTTTTACACATATGGAACTAGTTAAGTATGACACTACTGTTTATAGACACATTGTTGGAATCCCAAATGAGAACGAAATGTGCAACTCTTGTTGCAGATTTGTTTTTGTTTTGTGATGTAAGAGGTTTCATTTTTAGTCTTTTACCAGATACGCTTTGGCAGATGTACTCGAAGCCTTTTTCTATACCTCTTTGTATATGGATGATATATTGGACAATTACAACCCTTTCTTTTCTTTACTACATATACTTTCTTTCCAAAGAACCTCACCTCAAAAAAGCTAATATTTCTCATAGTTGCTATATCTTCTTTACTCGATTTACATCCCGCGATTGAAACTGAGAAATAATAAGCAAACTCTATGACAAGAGAGATCATTTCAATTTTGACACTGTTAAGGGCACGACTAGACAATATTAAAGACAACCATCGAACGTTACCGTCCATTCAGGATTTAGGTAGACGTCATCATAGGTCCACAATCTTTACGGCGATCACACAATAAAGCAAAGCAAAGCGATGAACTGTAAATGGGTCAACCACTAAACATGCAGTGCGTTGCAAAATAATAAGGTGACAATCTCCTTTGATAAGCCTTTAAACAGTGATCATTACCAAATCTGTACCAGGATCACCATGTGACTCTGTCAACGTCTTAGAAAATAGTCTGCGATTACGTCATAATTTGTCACATGATCATAGCTAAAGTATCAAAATTGTTATCAGAACAGGAACAGGAGGTACCCATATTGTCACTGACCATTCCAAGTAGGTACCCATATTTCAACCGTTTGAGTTTGCCATTTAGCATACTTTTGTCTTTTCTATCTTTGTGATTGGTGTTTGTTTCAAATACATGTGTTTGGTTGACTGACTGTGTTCTATGAATGTTATATTTCCTTCTCGACTTTTATACCATAATTTGTTTCTGACTCGAAATAGGAAATGGACCACATGTAGTAATACTTTGTGACAGTTTTAAACTGTAAACATGATTCTATTACACTATTTAAAATATTGCGTCCCATGGATCAAGGCGATACAAACCGTAGGAAAATATTCAAGTTCAGGATGTGTTTGAGAAACGTTGACAAACTTCTTAACCAGAAGTTGCCTGTTCAATCAATCAGAACCTAGAATTGAAACTCAAGGTCACAGAAACATCAATGTTGGTTGGACAGTTAATGATCATATGTAACAAAAGTGCAAATTTAAAATAAATCATTTATATATTATTCAAGATGTTTTGGAGAAACTCTGTCAGACGTCATACCCAAACACTGACGTCGCTCAATCGCCTTCCAACGAAACTAGTCAATAAAAACGCCGTTATTTTTCTGATAAATACAATCATACGACTGTGACAAAATAGTGAACCGATTTGGAAGTTTACAATTTAATAAGACAGTAATTGCAGTAACTACTATTCTATTTTCAAGGTAAATTAACTGTATTAAACATCTAAAAGCTACCACCGAACGGATTTTAAATATCTGCCAGTATGTTAATGTTATTAAGACTTCACAATAAACGATATTGTTTAAACCCTACACAATTAAAGATAGTGGTTGCAATAATCATATTTTCTAAGTAAATTATTCTATTCCAAAATGGCAAAAATGTATGATAAATATTATTAACATATACTTGTATCCTATTTGTATATACAATTTCAACCCAAATGTTGTTTAATCTTCAACAAAACTTGATTAATTAACATAAACTCAACACAAAAATGTATTTTCGTAGATAATCAGGGGCCATAACTCTATTTAGAAAAGACAAAGGTACACATTGATCGTAAGGAAGTGATGTCTGTTTGATATAAGGCTTCACAGCAATTTTAGTTAAAATCCAAAATAAGATAAAGAAGTTATCAAAACCTTGCACCTAAGCTTTACCCAAAATGTGCATTTTTGTTAAGTAAATCAGGGGTCATAACTCTATTCTGAAAAGGAGAAAATCGGCCTTGCTCGTAAGAAAGTGGCATCTTAACGATATAACACTTTACAGTAAAGTTAATTTTAACCGAAAACAATTTACAGAAGTTATTAACAACGTACATGAAAGCTTTAGCCAAAAGTTGGATGCCCGTCCCTCCCTCAACCCATCTGCCCGCCATCTTCAATCCTTAAACCGCTTTTGATTTAAATAATTGAAAATTGCATTCGGCATAAACAGAATATAATCAGGCGTTGCTTATGTCTTATTTATGTACAAAACAAAATCATATCGCTAAAATATAAACTTGTACACATTTCTTCTTTGAATATATATTTTCTTATCACGTATGGGCTTCCGTAGAAAATGCGTTGGTGTTACAAAATGCAAAGAATACCATTAATACATACAGTGGTTTCGTATAGAGTACAGTTTCCGCTATTGATATGCAAAAATTCACGAGTATATCTTTCCGGGTAAACCAAAAGTGTTTTTGTGCACGATACGAGAAGTTGGGTCCGTGCCTAGAAGGTCTCCTCGACCAACTATAACTCGCGTCATAGATTCTGTTTTTTTGTTACCTCCAATTTTAAGTCAACTATAGCCCGCAATTATTCATCTTCGGTGGCGTTTGATGTTTGTCCATGTTCTTTCTTGTCGTGCCCTTAATGGTGTGTTCTCTACAGACGGAATATTATCTAATAGGTAGATGAGTGCTTCACAAACTTCATGGCAAAAAAAAGGGGTAAAAATATCGGACAGGGAAAGCAGCATTCAAGGACGACAGTCAACCACAAAACACAAAAACAAACACGCAAACAGACAAACGAAAAGGCAAAAGTAATAAAAAATGCAAACGACATCACAAACACAAAAGGGTTGACAACAGGGCTACCGCCTTGGAACGGTCAGTGGCAAAGTAGGCCACTGGGGGTTTAAACCGGTTCTAGGGTGCACCAAACCTCACACTTACCCTACTGTCATCCCATAAAAACAGGACAGTGTAAATAAAGAAATCCCCGCCATGATCTAAACTCTAACCAACAAGGCAGCATCAATAGGCAATATAAGTAAAACACAAATATGCTCGTGTAAATATAATACAAAAAAAACAATAGCCTAGAAAGCCACAATGAAGGTACTCAATGACTTGGCAGAAGCCAGAGCAGTAAGAGAACACACCATTAAGGGCACGACAAGAAAGAACATGGACAAACATCAAACGCCACCGAAGATGAATAATTGCGGGCTATAGTTGACTTAAAATTGGAGGTAACAAAAAAACAGAATCTATGACGCGAGTTATAGTTGGTCGAGGAGACCTTCTAGGCACGGACCCAACTTCTCGTATCGTGCACAAAAACACTTTTGGTTTACCCGGAAAGATATACTCGTGATTTTTTGCATATCAATAGCGGAAACTGTACTCTATACGAAACCACTGTATGTATTAATGGTATTCTTTGCATTTTGTAACACCAACGCATTTTCTACGGAAGCCCATAAGTGATAAGAAAATATTGATATTCAAAGAAGAAATGTGTACAAGTTTATATTTTAGCGATATGATTTTGTTTTGTACATAAATAAGACATAAGCAACGCCTGATTATATTCAGTTTATGCCGAATGCAATTTTCAATTATTTAAATCAAAAGCGGTTTAAGGATTGAAGATGGCGGGCAGATGGGTTGAGGGAGGGACGGGCATCCAACTTTTGGCTAAAGCTTTCATGTACGTTGTTAATAACTTCTGTAAATTGTTTTCGGTTAAAATTAACTTTACTGTAAAGTGTTATATCGTTAAGATGCCACTTTCTTACGAGCAAGGCCGATTTTCTCCTTTTCAGAATAGAGTTATGACCCCTGATTTACTTAACAAAAATGCACATTTTGGGTAAAGCTTAGGTGCAAGGTTTTGATAACTTCTTTATCTTATTTTGGATTTTAACTAAAATTGCTGTGAAGCCTTATATCAAACAGACATCACTTCCTTACGATCAATGTGTACCTTTGTCTTTTCTAAATAGAGTTATGGCCCCTGATTATCTACGAAAATACATTTTTGTGTTGAGTTTATGTTAATTAATCAAGTTTTGTTGAAGATTAAACAACATTTGGGTTGAAATTGTATATACAAATAGGATACAAGTATATGTTAATAATATTTATCATACATTTTTGCCATTTTGGAATAGAATAATTTACTTAGAAAATATGATTATTGCAACCACTATCTTTAATTGTGTAGGGTTTAAACAATATCGTTTATTGTGAAGTCTTAATAACATTAACATACTGGCAGATATTTAAAATCCGTTCGGTGGTAGCTTTTAGATGTTTAATACAGTTAATTTACCTTGAAAATAGAATAGTAGTTACTGCAATTACTGTCTTATTAAATTGTAAACTTCCAAATCGGTTCACTATTTTGTCACAGTCGTATGATTGTATTTATCAGAAAAATAACGGCGTTTTTATTGACTAGTTTCGTTGGAAGGCGATTGAGCGACGTCAGTGTTTGGGTATGACGTCTGACAGAGTTTCTCCAAAACATCTTGAATAATATATAAATGATTTATTTTAAATTTGCACTTTTGTTACATATGATCATTAACTGTCCAACCAACATTGATGTTTCTGTGACCTTGAGTTTCAATTCTAGGTTCTGATTGATTGAACAGGCAACTTCTGGTTAAGAAGTTTGTCAACGT
>JAWPHD010021049.1:0-29486 GCA_037043455.1 Cyrtodaria siliqua | reverse complement strand
CCTCGTATGCCTACGTTACCGGAAGCGGTTGAGCATGAAGCATCTAGTGAATTATAAGTGGGTGCCGGACATAGTGAACTGTGGCGAAGGTCAACAGTGAACTAGCTGTGACGACAGTTTAGTTTTATACATATTCAGTCTGACTAAAACCGATATTTCTATTTCATATTTAATACATTGAAACGTGTATTTTAACATGTTAAGACTTTAATTTCTACACTGCTAATTTATTAGTTTCGTTGATCCATTTACAGTTCGTCATTATGATTTTCACTTTGATTGTGGACCCTACGATAGTGTCTACCAAAATCCTCAAAGGACGGTAGCGTTTCATGCCTTAACTCTCGACTTCCATACCCTTTATGGGTCGTTCCGGTGTTGCTCTAGCTTTTGCAAAGTCATTGAGTACTTACATTATGACTTTCTAGGCCTTTGTTATTTATATTCATATATACATGATCATCTATGCGTTATACTTATATCAACTAGTAATGCTGCCTTGTTTGTTATAGAATTAAACCTGGTAGGGACTTCTTAATTGTCATTGTCCGTTTTACTGGGATAACAATAGGGCAAGAGTGGTGTTTAGTGCACCCTAAAACCTGGTTTAAACATCCCAGAGGCCTTTTTGCCGAAAACCATTCCAAGGCGGTATCACTATTTTCAACTCGTTCCTATTTGTGATGTCACATGCCTCGCTTCTTTTTAACATTGTTGACTGTTTTCTGTGAAAGCTGCATTTCCTGTTCGACTGGTATATCTATCTGTAAATATATTAACTCTTGATTGTCTCTAGGCCTATCTTTCCTACATATAACAGTTTGCATATGGTGTATATGTTTTAAATCAGCATACAGATAAATGAATTCATTAAAAGTGCATATTTCTTAGATAACATTGTTTAGAAAAATGCGGCATGAAAAGATAAAGTTAATGTGCTTTTGGTTTCCTGTTCGAAATGGAGACTTGCATTGTGTGTTGGCATTTTAGAATGAGTAGACGCATTTTTAAAATATAGGACAATTGGGATATTATTCTTAGATGAAAAGGCTAGTCGTAATACTTATTTACGTGTATACATAACATATCACCATGCATAGTTGTTTGTGCAAATGATACGGTAGATTATTCCCAGTCGTGACGTTTCGCATGCAAAATAAACTACTATGAATGTACACAGTGTGGGCGACGGCAATTTTGACGTAAATAGGATTACCAAGATGCCATATGCAAAGCTCCTGTAAACAAGTGGAAGGCATGCACATGGCGGCACCGACAACGCTATACCGAAAAATGGTAATAACAGTAAATCATAAGCAAATAAGTTGCATATTGTGTGATTCATGACATTCCCGGGCCTCGTATATATAAAAGTTTCCTATTGGCGATAAATAAATCGAATATTTATGACCGTAAGATTCAGTTCTGTAATGTTATCGCAAAATAAATATATCTATGTACAGCTATTGATATTATAGAGTAAGTATAAACATCGAACAGGAAATGCAGCTTACATAGAATACAGTAAACACAAACACACGCAAAACGACAAACATGAATGGCAATATAAATAAGGAATAAAGGCATATGATGTCATAAACACAACAAAAGTTGACAATAGGGCTATCGCCTTGGAACGGTCAGTGGTTGGGGTTTTAAACTAGGCACTAGGGTGCAACAAACCTCACACGTACCCTACTGTCATCCCAATAAACCGGGACAGTGTAAATAAAGAAATTCCCGCCATGAGCTATTCTCTAACCAACAAGGCAGCATTTACAGGCAATATAAGTAAAACACAAAGATGCTCGTGTGTATATAAATACAAAAATAATAGCCTAGAAAGCCACAAGAAGGTACTCAATGACTTGGCAGAAGCCAGAACAACAAGAGAATAAATCTTTGAGGGCTCGACAAGATGAGATTGAGCTATTTTTGAAAATGACATTGTCATTTAATCCACAAAAGAAATCCCAAAATTATACGGATAATAAAGGAAGTATTCAGAGAAACTAAAACATGTATTTCTTGAATAATCACAAAACATAACAGATACCGTTACTTGGCCTTTATTGCCACTGATCGTTCAAACAATGACTTGGCGGAAGCCAGAGCAACACGTCTTAGAGAACAAACCATTAAGGGTACTACAAGACAATATTTAAGACAAATATCAAACGCTACCGTCCTTTAAAGATTTAGGTAGACGTCATGGGGTCCACAATCTGTCCGGTCATCGCACAATCAAAGACGAAAGCATAGTGGCGAACCGTAAATAGGTCAACCACTAAACATGCAGTCCGTTATAAAAAGTACTTATAGATAAAACTTGACGTTTATTGCAAATTTTATCAAGAACCTTCCGGAATCTTGCAACAAAACAAAAGCAATCCCATAGTTGCCATAAGCTTTAGCATAATATTTGTAACATAATAAGTGATCATAACGGCGGTAAGACAAAGAGTTAAAATTTTAGAGTTGTTTGTAGTGGAGCAGGCACTAGCAATCGAAATAAAGCGGACTTTATAAGGCTGTTTATGTAATTTACAAATCCAGTACATAGAAGTTTGTTTTGTTTTTCGGCTACCCCTACCTTAAAAGTAGCGCACCGAGTGATAACAACACCATCCTCATTTGATTGAACTGAGTATACGAATAAGTGCTCCCGATTTTAGAGATAAAACATTGACGTAATGTAGGATCCAAACAATAATTACATCTTTAGCTGCTTTATCAGCATGATTTAAAACAAATTTATTATGAATTCCTTGAATTCCGAATTTTAACTTACAAAACAAAAACATAAGTTTCGGAGGAAGTAAAGATGGTTAGCATTATATTACGAAATTCCTCAATAGATTGGGAGATCTGAGCACGACATGTATTAAAATCATTGAAGGTAATCTATACTTCGGACCTTTAGAAAACAAATACCGAATACGTTTATTTACAATATCAAAATTACCAGTGTTGACATGACCTGCCGGAGCATAGCAAAATGTTGATATTTTACACTCACCTCCTTAGGAGTGTTATTTACTATGTCAAGATCCGAAAGTATTTCGTTGTAGTTGAAAATAACATTTCTAATTGTTGTTTTTTTATACTTATTACAAATTATAGGACTTTCTGATTATTTGAATATGTAGGAATAGAATCAGCAAAATAGTCTTGATAAAATACTTGGCATGTCAATACGAGTAAATACACTTATTAATATATATTATTTTTAGGAAATTTCTGACGTGATAAGACGCCTTTTCAGTATGGGGTCGGAGAACACGCTGTGTGCTGATTATAGAAGCAGTGTTATACAAAGGATCTGTACGAATGAAAATTGTGTCTACTTAATTCCTCGTCGATCAACTTTATCCAATTTTTTTGGCTTTAAAGCTACGGAGTCTCCATGTTAACTGGTAATATGAACTCATGAACATGAATGAATCACGTGTGCAGTAGTTTCAAATCAAAGAACACCCCCAAAAGTCGGTATATAAGCAGAAGTCGATGCGTAGAATATCACATTTTTATTTAGCCTTTGCACCGTTAACGGTCAAACACATATTGCTGGAATGTGTGGACTTTGATCCTATGCGTCAAAGGTACTACAATGTCAATACTATGACCGAGTTATTTAATAGTGTAGATTTTAGTCTAGTTTTAGATTTCCTGAAGGAAGTCAGACTATATAAATCAATATAATATATTCTTGTATAAATTTACCTCTTTATATACCCGTTTTCGGGCATTTGTTGATTTACGTATATAGTTTATATGACTACCATTTCATCCCTTACTTTTAAATAATTTTATCTTTATATACTTACATTAGTTTTTAATTAATCCTTCATTTCTTCATCATTCATCAGTTTTTGCGCACAATATGACCTATCTATGTGTCGACGTGCCTTAAAACACCATTCATTTATTCATTATTTAGCCTTCGTACAGGTAACATCGATAAATATACGGCTTCAGAAGACATATATGCGATAAACAAAAGTAATTGCCCCGAACGGTATTTGAACCACAGACGTTGCGCTTGTATGATATACGTTAAATAGGTATTACGTAATAACTAGCGCGCACCACACAAACTCATCAAGCGCTAAATAACAAGTCGAGATATGGTTGTTTTGAGGCAAAATATAAGTTTCATATTTATAACATAATATTACACCAGGCAATGTTAATTTACACGTGCGACAAGATTAACTATATATTTATTGATTCTTCTTGAGTTGCGTTCAGATAGGTTAATTTATTTTGCCTCTTAATAAATGGTAGTTAGTATATCATGTTCGCAAGAAGCGTCATATCTCAGTGGATAGAGCACCTAACTTGAAATCAGAAGGTCGTATGTTCGAGTCCTAAAACTTTGTTTTTTTCCTTCTGCAAATCATATATTTTTTTACAGTATTCTATACCTGTTGTAAGCTATTCGCTTCTAAGGTACTTCTTGATTGACTTCCTGTGTAGAACCAGTACTAAGCAGTGCAGATAAAGTGTCTTGCTCAGGGACACAGCGCATATGGTTCTGGCGGGGATCGAACCAATGACGTTTGGATCATGGATCCAACGCTCGACCACTAGACCACAGCGCTCCACTAATGGTACCTGTGTACAGGTACGATGTGCACTGGTCGATGTCTTTCCAATAAATGACGTCCTGCGTTATATTTGCTCGCTTAAATACCTCATTTCGAAATGAGCTGTTGAACATGAAGTTACAAATAAAGACACGCCTACAAAGAAGAAATCGATTTATATAGAGACTCTGTAGCTTTAAAGTAGAATATCGCTTAAGTCGGTGCACTTTACACCAACTCTCATTAACAGACTCAATAAAACCGAGTATGCTACTTTTATCTCCTGGTTGTGTTTGTTGCTTCCAATGGATCCCCTTTTCAGTATTTATTAAAAACAAAATGACTGAGGTAAGTCGTCAAAGCATAGAGTGCTTTTCAGAATGTTTAAATACTAGTACAGTGCTTTGGGGGGTATAGAATCACTTGGGTTAAACGTCTAATTTTAAAATGAAAGGAAAATGTTTATTTAATTTCTGATTTAGATTTACCCTTTTAGTTGTATGATAGCAACATTTCTAAAATTATTGTCCTGAAACTGTGATTTTTTAATAGGCGTTTTTGCACCAATATTTACATGATTTCATTTTATCCTTAAAAGTGCCAAACTTCAACAAGTTACCTTAATTGATGATTGCATTTTGACTTTTGTCCCTTACATTTGTTAAAACAGCAAATATTTATTTCTGAGTTTATTGTGACAGTATGAATTTTTCGTTTCAAAATCACACTTCATTCAGGTAGTATAGAATCATTTTTTCTGAGAGGTGTTGCACGTAGTGATATATTTCGCATGAAAAAATGTCCCAAATAATTTCACCGTTGAATAAATGTATGCTTATATAATATATCTTCCAGGTTTCAAAATAATCTAAAATATATGAGCTGAGAAAACTGAATTTAAACAGAAAATTATTCTTTACTACCAATGATTCTATACACCCCAAAGCACTGTAGTATGTAAATCAGCGACTGATATAGCAACACGCGATTTACCTTTGATGTTACAATTACACCTATGACCATGAATAGCACTTTCGAATAGAAAATATAGAGAAAAAAATCAATATTAGCATCTTTTGAAATGTTTCCTTGTTGATAAGTAGTAGCATGAAGGCCAAGTAGATACGGTGTATGCAAGTTCTTTTCAGCTTCAGTTTTGCAATATGTCTAGCTTTTGTTTAAAGTTTTATAAAGTATATTTTCAACTGATTGAAGGGTAACGATACTAAAAGTATGACCTGACGACGAACGTGTTTGTACAAGTATTTTTTTTAACTTTTTAGGATTATCTGCATTATATTTATGTTCACGAAATCGAACTTTTAGAAGTCGACCTGTTTGTCCAACATATTCTATACCACAAAGTGGTAGTTCGTTTCGTTTCATTTCATTAAATCAGGGACTCGCCATATTTGGTTTTCTAAAGAAAGATAAAAATATCGGACAGGGAATGCAGCATTCAAGGACGACAGTCAACCACAAAACACAAAAACAAACACGCAAACAGATAAACGAGAAGGCAAAAGTAATAAAAAATGCAAACGACATCACAAACACAAAAGGGTTGACAATAGGGCTATCGCATTGGAACGGTCAGTGGCAACAAAGGCCACTGGGGTTTAAACCGGCTCTAGGGTGCACCAAACCTCACACTTACCCTACTGTCATCCCATTAAAACAGGACAGTGTAAATAAAGAAATCCCCGCCATGATCTAATCTCTAATCAACAAGGCAGTTTCAATAGGCAATATAAGTAAAACACAAATATGCTCGCCTAGTAAAAGAACAATATTCTCTATATATGTATTTAACAGGAATCTAAATATCGGTTAATATGGCACCATCGGACCTCCGACAAACATATCCTTACTTGTAAAAGTCCGGTTATACACTAACAACCGGTTAGGGAATACATGCGTCATTCAATCGCATATTATGTTAATCTCATGGGAGGAATATATACTCCTAGTATATGGAGTTAATGTTGCTAAATTACTTCCCAATATTTATGTTTTGACATTTTACTTGATATATGCTTTTAGATTTGGTTGACTGATGGTCTCAAGGGGCAACATGTGCAATTAGTCGCAAAGCGGATCCAAGATTTCATCTTAGGGGTGCGTAAGATTTTGGTCAATATTCGGGTCCGTTTGTAGCCTTATAAATTGGTTGTGGTAGTGCATTGATAGGGTAAAAAGTCTGTTTTCAAATAAAAGGACTTAACAACGTGTTAAGTAAACCACTCATTAGCCATTATGCGTCGAGCGAGCGAACCGAGCGAGATTTTTTTTTATACTGATGGCGTGCATCGAAATTGTTTGATGGGGGGTGTAAGATGTGGTCAATTTTCGGGTCCGTTCCTAGCCTTATAAAACGGTTGCGGCAGTGCATTGATAGGGTAAAAAAGTCCGTTTTCAAATAAAAGGATTTAACAATGTGTTAATTAAACCACTCATTAGCCATTATGCGTCGAGCGAGCGCGAAATTTGTTTATACTGAGGGCGTGCATCGAAATTGTTTGATGGGGGGCGTAAGATTTTGGTCAATTTTCAGGTCCGTTTCTAGCCTCATAAAAAAGTTGCGGTAGTGCATTGATAGGGTAAAAAAGTCCGTTTTCAAATAAAAGTATTTAACAATGTGTTAATTAAACCACTCATTAGCTATTATGCGTCGAGCGAGCGAGAAAGTTTTTTATACTGAGGGCATGTATCGAAATTGTTTGATATTTTATCTACAGTATCCTGGACATACATGTATGATCCGGAATTTTTAGGTGGGGGGAGGGGGGGCGCGCCGGGTGCCCCTGTATCCGCTAGTGAGTCGGAAATATATACTTATGTTACACTGGTTGGATGATAATCGTATATATATGCCTGCCTTGCGAAATCGGCGAGATTTGGAATAAATATGGCATTCAACCACTTAATGTAAAACCTATGGGAATAAAGTTCCTAACGTTTATGACTTGATGTCGCTTAAGCACCTTTTAATATGTTCATACGGTTTACGTGATAACACATTTGATTAATTGGTGATCTCGAGCGGCAACGTTCTATGTTTTATGTTTATGTATACGTCTATGTTTTATATTTGTTTTTCTCTGAATCTCACTTAATTGAAAGTCAAACATTGCGCTAGTCCTGATAAAATCAGCAATTCTACTGAGTTATAGGACAAACATTCGTGATACAGGAAAAAAGTGTATACCTCGTTAACAGTGTAATGTAACTAGAGCAAAGTCGATAGGGGCCATGGAAAATATCCGCAATTCGTTGTTATCTCCACATCCTAGACAACCACTGTGTCAAACATTAACACACTCTTTCAATTGACGCAGAAGTTTATATTGGAGGAAACAAGTATAAGAATGAAAAGACATCGCATTAAAACAGCATTTTCATTGTTTATGTATTTGACCTTCTGACCTTGAACTTTTGCTCCAAGGGTTATATCCTGGATCAAAGATATCCGTTGACTTCTTCAAATTCAACCACTGTGCCAAATATGAAAACCATCCTTGGACAGATGCAGGAGGAATTTATCTTACAATGAGAAAACAAACAATTGCATGATACAGGAAAAAAGTGTATACCTATATATATGTATAAAAGTATTATAACTAGAGCAAAGTCGATGGGGACCATGGCAAATATCCGCCCTTCGTTGTTATCTGCACATACGCGTTGGTTTGGATTCGATTACCCGCTCTGGATTTTGTTATTATAAATATTGTCTCATAAAAATGGCCGTTTACATTACATTTTCTTTATGTCTCATGAAATAATCCAACTTGTATTATATTATGCCGAACAATATATCGTTGAAACATCCCTATTCTGTTTCAGATTTTTTTTTCTATGTGTAAGTACCAGATTATATTGGTACAAATTAGAATTCCCTGTCTTGCGTGTAATTGTTATCGAATATTTAGCAGTACATTTATATACTAAAATTTGACTTTAAACCTTCCGGTAATATTTTATATAAAAGGTGTTTTGGAAAACATTCTAATTGAATTGCGAATATTGTAACCCCGATAAGCATGTACATAGTGTGCATGTTGATCTGGGGATACCATGGTCGTAACATCAATGTTTTTGACTGTGGCAGCGAAAGGATTAAGTCAAATGAATGCTGCTTAACATGGCTCGTCAAGACATTATAGGAGATTTCCATCTGCCCCATAGAGGGTGGCGGATACATAGAAATCCGGGAAATGCCCTACTTTTACTAACTTATAGATTGCTATGGCTCTTTAACGTACTCGAGGATCGAAACACAGGGCCGCCAGGTTAAAGTCCCCGTCCGACGGACGAGGCTAAGGACAATTGTCTTGCTCAAAAACAGACTGACGAAATTCAGAGGATGCCTAGAATACAAGGATGGCAACAAAAGTTTCGAATACAGGGACTGACTCTTGGGGATCAAGGACAAAAGGTACAATTCACCAAACATGAACATTAAATACGCGATGTTCATTGTGTTGCTTTGTTTGACGCGTTCTACCTAATGATAAACGCATACTTAATGGAACAGGTTTTGCTAATTGATGTAAAATGTTCTCCTCAGGGGATAGGGCTTATGGTCATATGTGGTCAGCATGCTTTTTATTGTTTCCTCGTAAACTAAATTGCTCCAACATCAGTTTTTGAAGAATGTTCATATTTAGTACAGTGGCTGATTTGTAGATAACAAATACAAATACAAATACAATTCATTTGTACAGCGCACATATTGTATAATACAATATTCTTTTGCGCTTCACACAGTTCATAAATATGTACAAAGTCATATATTCACAAGACAATCACTACGGTTCAGTCATTCAGTTATCAAACTTTGTAAACAAGTGTGTCTTCAGTTTGATTCTGAAATTATTTTCATCTGTGACACACTTTCAGTCTTTAGGGAGAGCATTCCACCATTTTGGGCCAACCACACTACTGATCTGTCAGCAATTCTGGTTCTGGTTCTAGGAACAACCAAATAAGTCTCATCTGAAGATCTTAATTTGTACTTTCCCTGAACATGACTGAACAAACCCTCAAATAAGATGGAGCTGTTCCGTGCACAACTCGGAAAACCAGGACTAGTATTTTGAACATAATTCTTGCCCTTATAGGTAGCCGGTGAAGAGATTTAAGAATTTCGATACTAGATTGGTCATATGAACATTGATGACAACTCCGGCTGCATGGTTTTGAACTTTCTGAAGTCTATCAATCTGATAGGCAGGGATGTCAGTGAAAAGTCCATTGCAAAAGTCAATATGCGAGTGAATAAGTCCATGTACCAATATCTCTGTTGATATTTGTGAGAGATGTTTGCGAATTCCTTTCAGATTTCTCAGCTGGACGTGTGCAATTTGACATTTCTTTCTTATATGTCTGTCAAAATTTAAAGTACTATCCATATGTACCCCCAGGTCTCTCACATGATCGACACACTTCAATTCACATCCACCAACATTAACACTTGAGATTTTAATTTTTGCTAACTGATACTTAGTTCCATCCATAATAATTTCGGTTTTAGAGTTATTCATTTTTAAATTGTACTTTGTCATCCACATAACTATATCATTTAGACAATCACTGAGCTGTTGAAGAACAATAGTGTCATTCTGAACATTTCCAGCTTGAATTCTGAATGCAACTTTATGGTCATCAGCATATCCATAGAGATCAATAGAGATCAGCAAGATATTTCCGTACAACCCTGTTCAGAGCAGCAATATACATGATAAAAATGATTGGACACGCACAGGAGCCCTGTGGGACACCGAATCTCAGGGGTTCTGTAAAAACGGGTGTTTCGCGTGAATCTTGGAGGTCAGATGTCAAACTTCAAATTGACTAAAATGAACATTCAATCCACATTGTTCAATAATATTAATGAAATTTCTTATATGCACTCGGGTTTGGAAACCTTCGTTGTCATCTACTCATCCTAGACTGCCAGTGTGCTATATATGAGCACCATCCATATCTATGTGATTTGAGGAAACAATAAAGATGCATATCGATTCCCATATGCAATATGTCGTATTGATCGTGTGCGGCCGTTTATAAAGGTACACTCTCATACTCTTGTATACTGTATGCGTATAGTATTACTTATAGCATGTAAGAAATTTCAATATCAATTCAAAATATTCAATGTTCATTTTGTTGAATTTGACCTTTTTACCTTGACCTCTGGTCCCAGGGTTGGACCCTAGATTCTAAAGATTATTCCTCATCTATGAATCTTAGGCATCATATGTACAAAATATGAACATGCCCTTCAAATAATGACGGAGGAGGGGTCAACTTACGCGCAAACCCGATGGGTTGACAGACGATACCGACGATAGTATTCCGTTTTTTCTTAAATTATTGAGCATACAACTGAACAAAATTGATGGTAGGCACGAGGAAAATTTTCTCACTTTGCTGTCATGCCAATTGTTAGGCACGCACACATTGCGCTAGTTAGTGTAAAGGAAGGGTAAATTTTTCCCGAGGGATTATTTTTTGCGAATTTAACGTCCTCTAAAGTTACGTTAAAATTAATTCTCGCGAAGATATTGAGCTTTATTTTGGCAAAATATCAGAAACTTTGAGAAATTCAAACAAGACTAACCTTTCTCCGTCCGCGATATTGAAGCCTGTAAACGGTGTCGATGTAATTTTTACAAAGCATAAAGAAAACAATGGTAACGATCAAACAGCTTTAATCAGTGAACAAATTTAAAGTAAATGTGTAGTTTACAAGATTATATTGGTACAAGTTTATACATGTATTTTTGTAAATAAATAAATTTTATAAATACTGCTTAGAATTTGCAATTATATTAAAATATTAATAATTAGTAATATGAACTAAGGTAAAACCTTGAGGCGAGCACAGAAAATGTGAAAGTAAATTTTAAACAGATAAAAATCAATGAAAGAATAATACAAATAACTTTTGAAAGCAACTAAATAATGAGGTCCTCTCAGGGGGTTTGGGTAACATGACCATTTGTTTTGGTGAACAAGGGAACAATGGCTGTTATTTTCAGAGAACATTGACACATGTTTTTAGGGAACAAGGGAACATGACTTTACAGTAAATAACATTCTAACATCTGGTTTTAATATTTAAAAAAATCACAAAATGTTAACATTTCAAACAATAATTTTGTAATGACAGTGTTGTATAAGATGCAACTATAATTACTGTAGGCCAGAATGAATTCTGGGGAACATTAGCAAATATTTTAAACATTGGAAATACTTTTACAGAACGAAGAAACATTGCAAAAATAATATTGGGGAACAAGGCAAAATATGTGTGGGGAACAAGGGAACACTGACTCATATTTTCAGGGAACAAAGTAATATGGACACTTCCCCCCTCCTGAGGGGGGCCTCAATAATAATAAGAAGAAGAATGGATAAATCATTAAATGCAATGTATATTTGAAAGCGACAAATTGCATTTACCATATTGTTCATACTGAGAGGGGAGATTAAAACAGGCAAAAATATGTTCAAGTACATATTTAGATTTAAAACGTTTTAGACTAGCTTGAACGCAACTAAACCGCCAAACCGAGCATTTACCTCACTGCTTCAAGTAGACACTGTCGTGATTTGACTGAAAGATTTATAACTATACATATACATACATTGTTCCATTTGCTTTTTTACAGTTTTTTTTCTTTTTGCCCGAAATGTTGATATTTTGTTTTTTATTACTTATTACTAAATATATGCAAACTGTGACCTGAGTATTTAGCTGATAACACTAAATATGATTCACAAAAAGATGAGAGATGGAGATAATGGTTTTAATTTTAACACCACAGTCCATCTGTCCTGATCTTACCTTGAATAAGAACCGTCTGTACAAGATGGCAACCTAATTTCACTTCAGTGCATGGGTTTGAAGAAATCCAATCCACATATTTTATCTGTATGTGACCCAATGGGCCACTCCTTAAAGATGCTAGTGTCACCATCCAATGCTGGTTGTAAACGTCTGACAGAATAATGCAACTATCAGTCACAGACAACCATTTAAATATAAACAAAGGATAAATGACTCTTTTCTTGAGAAAACGTTCAGTGTGATGCAGCCCTTCTGTAGTGTAAATCTCATTTTTGCTTTTCATTGAAAAAGCAGTTCCAGTCCATCCTGGTTTTTCATCTCTGTTTTGATCCGTTGTGTTCCGGTGAATCTTACCAACGATCCATAATTATGTCATAAAACAAATACAAACAATTCCTGGATTTAAATTCTATAATGAGGTCATTTTTACCATACTATGTAGTATGGCATACCACAGATATGACCTACAAATCAGGATATTTTTAAATGAACAAATCTAGTCGGGTGAGGAGTGGGGCGGGGGTGTAGTCTTGACTTTTCAGGAGAGAAGGACCTGTCTGAGAAAATATTTCCTTTTTATTTCATGGTGGGGGCGGGGAGAAAAAAAAATGGGCGGATATTTTGTAGATTTTTCTAGGGGGTAGTGGGGTAAAAGGGGCAAGAAACGCTTTCCGTGCGCGGCGAGGGTGAGGTGTTTTCTTTCAAAACTACATTAATAAGTAGATATCTAGCAATACAACAACTATGTCAAGCTGTCAACAATATGAATTAATAGATAGAGTATGGTCATATTGAGTTGGTTAATTTAAACATCGAGGTGTTTAAATTAACAATGAGATGAAACCATACATTATTTGTTTTGTAGCATGTCCATTTCAGCTCCCTGCCTACTCTAAGTCTTAACTTCCAATGACTGGTAGTTGTAGTACACCATATATTCTGACAGGTGTTGTTTTCAATTACACGATTTACATCTGTGCTTATCTATGGCCTAATGGTTAACGACGTTGCGTTGTAAACCTTCGCCTCTCACCGATGGGGGTTCGAATCCCACTGGGAGCTCGACTTTTAAGTGAAGAAGCGTTGATTCTTACGGATGGCGGGAGGTGTACAGTACTGGTTCTACCCAGGTTTGCCTCCACCACAAAAAAAATCATGTGTTAAAATGACGTAGAACACCATACAAACAAACAAATACACGTGTGATATTACAAAGACAATTTTGAGTGACCATGCTATAAATTAATTATAAACTCATGAAATATCAAAATTACCTTGTTGTTGTTGTATATTCATTTGCCAATATAACAATCGCTAAGGTAACTATTTGCTTCTACAATTACAATATTTTTTTGTTGTGGCTTTTTACGTACACAGCAAGATGAAATAAAGGGCTGGTAAGGTCAGAGAAGGTTCGGATTACAATTGCTTTCACCTTGTACTAACACTTTTGTGAGCTGATGTTGAGCAAGTTAAATTATTAATTATGGACAATGAGTCTCCCAGAAATTACCTGAGTTGTCACTTGTCGTCTGAAAATTCTACTGTTAAGTCACTGATTTTAACACGCGCTAATTTGCGCTTGAAAGTTTCCGGCCAAGACGATTTAATGTTCATATCGAGTGTTTACACACATGTAAAGGACTGTGTCAAGGAGTGAGAGAGCTTTTCAAATTATTTCTGAAACTCTATTCTAACCAGTCATAACAGAAACGTTGCATAGAAAACTGTTTTAAAGAAAATAAATCTTAAAATTTCGAAACTAAAACTCCTAAAAGTGTTATCGGTGTCTGCGTTAGAACAGCTTAAAGCGTGACAACGACGATTTACCATCAAAATCGAGAAGCTTAGATTAGCAATTATTTATCTATTTTTTTTGCTTGCGCGAGAAGTGCCGAAGCCTTCGGTACTTCTCGCCAGTAAACTTTAAACAAATAAAAATCAATGAAAGAACCATACAAATAACTTGTCAAATTGAAAGCAACTCAATAATGAGGTCCTCTCAGGATTTTTGGGGAACATGGCCATTTATATTTGGTGAAAACAATGGCTGTTATTTTCAGGGAACAAGAGAACACTGACACATATTTTTAGGGAACAAGGGAACATGACTTGTTTTCAGTACAGTGCGGACCTACGATGCCATTGCGTTCGGACGCTGTGGTTTCTATAGGACCCTATTTCTCATTTTTACAGGAAATACAATTCTAACATTTAGTTTTATGCGCATTGTTTATTCTGGGAAGTAAGTAACGAACAACTTGTCAGTATAGTGTCGATATATACCACAATGTGACTGTTTATTCACGAGAGTGTGAATGTATTTCATGGTAAAATAATAGTCATGAATATTGCATGAAACATTGTAATATGATGTAACATACTATTTTCCGGTAATTACATAATGAAAATGAAATGGAATAAAGCACTATAAAAACGATGTACTAAATATTATTAGGCAATATTACGTAATCTAAGTTGTTACACGATTTGTCTTTAATTGGAAATAACTGTTTTGCTATTAAAAACATAAATCGTGTTTATATAATCGTATTGGTACATGTAATATTAATTAGCTATGGCGATTTTCGCCTATTTTCGCAACTTGAGAAGTAGAATAAAATCAGAACGAACGCTTTGGTATAGTGTGCATATGTATTTATTAATTTATTTGTTTTTTAGGGTGGTTGGTTGGGGGTTGTGGCGGTTTTAGAATGTGCCACTCCGAACTAGCGGTTGTAAAAACCCAGAGCCTGAGTAAAACTGTTACAAATAACGTTTGATGGTGCGCGCATAGCAGTGACTGGGGCCGCCCGCTGCTGTCGTGAGCCAATGGTATTCGTGTTGGTATATTAACACTGAAGCGCGTGATTGGTTATCAACTGAGGGGCTGGTCGTACGTACGGAGAATAAACGGTTTGCATAAATCTCCAATATCTTCGCAATTAGATCGTTTATGCGCATTGTTTATTCTGGGAAGTAAGTAACGAACAACTTGTCAGTATAGTGTCGATATATGCCACAATGTGACTGTTTATTCACGAGAGTGTGAATGTATTTCATGGTCAAATAATAGTCATGAATATTGCATGAAACATTGTAATATGATGTAACATACTATTTTCCGGTAATTACATAATGAAAATGAAATGGAATAAAGCACTATAAAACGATGTACTAAATATTATTAGGCAATATTACGTAATCTAAGTTGTTACACGATTTGTCGTTAATTGGAAATAACTGTTTTGCTATTAAAAACATAAATTAGATCGTTTAATATAAAAACAAAATCACAAAAAGTTAACATTTCAAACAATATTTTTGTGATGACAGTTTTGTATAAGACGCAACTATAATAACTGTAGGCCAGAATGAATTTTGGGGAACATTAGCAAATATTTTAAACATTAGACATACTTTTAAAGAACAAGTTTTTTTGTTTGTATCACGTTTTACTTCATTTGCAACACATGCAAGGTTATATGACTGTCGGGTTTTTTTTGTGGTAGCGGCAGACCACCCACTTTTCCTGGGTAGAACCAGTACTGTACACCTCCCGTCATCCGTAAGAATCGACACTTCCTCACTTACAAGTCGAGCTCCCAGTGGGATTCGAACCCGCAGCGGTGAGAGGCGAAGGTTTACAACGCAACGTCGTTAACCATTCGAGAACAAAGGAACATTGGAAACAAAATATTTGGGGAACAAAGCAAAATATGTGTGGGGAACAAGGGAACACTAACTCATATTTTCAGGGGAAAGGGAAGATGGCCTCCTTCCCAACTCCTAGGGGGCTTCAATAAAAAATATAAGAATGGATTAGGCCTAAATGCAATGTACAAGCTTTAAGGGACAAACTGCATTTACCATATTCTTCATACTGAGGGGGGACTGCTTAAAACAGGCAAAAATATGTTCAAGACAGTTTTTGATAATGATGAGTTGGGGTATATATTTAGTTTAAAACGTCTTAGACTAGTACTAAGCTTGAAAGAAACTAAACTGCCAAATTGAGCATTTGCCTCACTACGTGCTTCTGCTGTCGTGATATACTTAAACTGAAAGATTGTTAACTATACCTAAACATTCATTGTTCCAATTGCCTTTTTACAGGCCTTTTTTTCTTTTGCCATAAATGTTGATATTTTCTATGTTATTATTTATTACTAAATATATGCAAACTGTGACCTGTGTGTTTAGCCGATACAACTAAACATGATTCACAAATAGATGAGAGATGGGGATAATTGTTTCAATTTTAACACCACAGTCCATCTGTCCTGATCTTACCTTGAATAAGAACCATCTGTACAAGATGGCAAGTTGCATTCACTTCAGTGCATGGGTTTGAAGAAATCCAATCCAATGATTTTATCTGCGTGTGACCCAATGGGCCACTCCTAAAAGTTGCTAGTGTCACCATCCAATGCTGGTTGTAAATGCCGGATAGAATAATGCAACTATCAGTCAAAGACAACCATTTAAATATAAGCAAAGGATAGATGACTCTTTTCTTGAAGACATTCAGTGTGATGCAGCCCTTCTCAAGTGCTGTAGTGTAAATCCCATTGTTGCTTTTCACTGAAAAAGCAGTTCCAGTCCATCCTGGTGTTTCATCTCTGTTCTGGTATGTTGTGTTCCGGTGAATCTTACCACTGGTCCATAATTATGTCATAAAACAAAAACAAACAATTCCGGGTTTTAAAATGTATAATGAGGTAATTTTACCATACCACAGTTATGACTTACAAATCACTATCCGAGTCAAACAAATGAAAACCAGACCATCCGCCATATTTTAAACGATAGGACACCTGTATGGGCACAAGTCAATGTAATCTGGACTTAGGCCCAAAGAAAACAAAAAACTCTGTTTCCGGAGGCCCGACTGACCCTATTTTTAAGGGGCCGACCCTAAAACTTTTTACGAAAAAAATAATAATTTAATAAAAAAAATTAAATTTGTTCTGAACAATGATTTATCACAATATATCGAGGTAAACTGACATCACAGAGAAACTTTCAGTTACATATCATCAACTTGTATAGGTTTTATGAGATAAATACATGTAAAATCTCACAATATAGATCTTGCTCCAAAAAATGAGTGTGTGTAGTGTAATGTATCTATCTACTGTCGACTTGAGACAGATATACTGCCGCCACACTGGAATACCACACCGTAGTACATCAGGTGTGTGTGTGGGGGTCGGTATTTTTTAAACGAACAAATCTGGAGCGGGGTGGGTGGTGTAGTCTAGACTTTTCAGGAGTGGGGGCGGATTGGTGGGAGTGGGAGGGGGAATCGGGGAGGTTGGGGTGGGGGTAGATATTTTGTAGATTTTTCTAGGGGGTAGTCTGAAGAAACGCTTTCCGTGCGCGGTGAGGGTGGTTTGCCATAAATAATGAATAATTTAAACTTGCTCAACATAAACTCAAAAAAGTGTACGTACGAAGTGAAAGTGTAATCGAATGGTCGATAATTAATCATTTAAACTTGCTCAACATCAACTCACAATAGTGTTAGTAGGAGTGAAAGCAATCCGAGTCTTCCAGAAATTACCGGAGTTGTCACTAGTCGTCTGCAAGTAATGTCAATATTTACTACTGAGTACTGTTATGTCACTGATTTTCACGCGCTAATTTGCATACTCTTGAAAGTTTCCGGCCAAGACGATTTAATGGTTATATCGAGTGTTTACAAATAACATGTATACCAATGTATTCACTCACATATGCCCCTAGTGTTGTTTTAACATTGTGCGCTATGCAGTTGTTGACATGTTCAGTATATTCTTGAAGTTATTGACATTTTTTTAAATTTACCCCGAAAATGAAAGATTCTCTACAAAGCCTCAGTTTCGCATTTTAACCCTTTACATATTATGCTGCACATTTTCTATATATGTATATTTTCTTTACCAGTCCTAATTGAAACGTTGCATAGAAAACTGTTTTAAAGAAACTAAATCAGAATTTCGAAACTAAAGATAGAAGAATTACTACCGGTGTCTGCGTTAGAACAGTTTAAAGCGTGACAACGACGATTTACCATCAAAATCGAGATGCATAGATTAGCAATTATCCTTTTTGTTTTCTCCCGTTACCGTAAAGTTGGCTTGCGCTCGAAGTGCCTTCGGCACTTCTCGCTAGCTCTGCTCCCTATTATTTGTTTGGTTTGACAAATGACAACTGTGAACGAAAATGTTTTGTTACCGCATAGGGTGAGAAGAGACATAATGCAATCATACCTGTCGATGGGGAGTGATTACCGTACATTCTCGCACATAATTGCAAACTTTATTGTCTAAATCAGTTAATTGAAACATTTGATTATCGTTCACTATTTTTCTCACCTATACACCGGCATCAGTTGATTACCGATACCGTTACGTGATTTAATATCCTGACCGCTTTGGTTTCATGACGTTGTGATGTAACGAAAACACCGGATTATTAAATAGGACGGAGACGGAGACGTTGTGATTTAGCGAAAACACCAGGTTGATCCGGGTTATTGAATAGGAGACGCGAAAATAAAACACATTAATTTTCAATTTGACTACGCGAACTTGTCCGATTTTGAAATTCGCCGAATTTTAGGCCCGCAAAAAATAAAGCATTTACAGTATTTGGCGGTCCCTATGTTACTAAGTTAATTCTACAGATTTATGAGCCAAACAATATACATACAAGGAAAATTAGTGTACGGTATACTAGTAATGCTTTGACTAGAGTAACGTCGATTGTTGCCCATGCCAAATATCTTACTTCCCTGTCATGACCACATCCTAGGCAACCACTGTGTCAAATATGAACACCCTCTTTCCACTGATTTTTAAGGAGCTCGTGTTGCAATGAATCCATGGAATGCAAAGAAATGCCACTAACAATGTTCAAACTATGGCTGTAGTGTTATATTTTGTTAATTTGACCGTTGACCTAAACCTCCGGACCCTGACGTCAGGCCCTGGATTGGATTGGATTGTACTCTAACCATTATAGGCAACCACATTGCGATACATGAACAACATTGTTCAAAGGATGTAGAAGGAATTTAAGTTACGAAGAAATAATAAAACTACGTGCAGATCCCCTTTGACAATAACTTATCCCCTATGCAAAAATCATAAACAGTTTCGTATTATATGTGTATATCCGTATAATGTGCATGTAAGACATTCCGCTCGAAATGTTGTAAACAGTGGTCCTAATGTTCATATTGGAGTTACTGATCTTTTCTCCTTGAACTCTAGTCCCAGGATCTTGTTCATATTGGAGTTATTGACCTTTTCTCCTTGAACTCTAGTCCCAGGATCTTGTCCCTGGATTCAAAACGTTCCTTGTCATCTACACATACCAAGCAACCATTACATGCTTAATATGAAAACCCTCCTTCAAACATGGAGGGGAAGTTCAGGTTACACGTACAACCGACTGACGGATGGACGGTACGAATCAAATTATATCCGAAAATTGCGGATATAAAAGACTGAAAAAAAAAATCAATAGAGTGTAAGATCACACTGGCTATGCACACGCTATCATAATAAGCAATCAATATTTGCATATTCACATTTTAACATTCTCTGTCAGCAAAAAAACACGCATAGTTGAACGATTGAATTATTCCGTATAGCAAGTGTGTGTGTCGGGTAAATCAGATTAGAAATGTACCGATCAAGCTAAATAAAAGTATATATAAAAATCGAACAGGAAAAGAAGCATTCACGGACGACAGTCAACTACAAACAAGAAAAACTATTTTCTAACCAACAAGGCAGAATAGGCAATATAAAAGTAAAGTATGACCAGTCAGGCAAACAGATTTATCTATGGTAAACATGTGTAATATAACCTGGAACAATGTTGATTGGTTAACGTGAACGTTTCTGACCCTCCCAGTAGGTTCATTTATCTGCCCCATGACTTAATAATGTTTGAAATATCAACAAGAATATTGCATAGTTGGGATATCCTGTATAAAATCTTGTCCGTTCGTCATCATTCTCGATGTCCTCAGGTTTCATGAGTGACTTTGGTAACGGTAATGTTTGTGATCCTGCATTTGTAGTCATTGGGACATTTGGGTCGGATTCTAGAGTCACATAATCATGCTCAGTTGAAACAGAACGTGGGTCTATCACTATGCACTCAGGAAATACACTGGATTTTCAATTTCAACAGTATGACAATTGTCAGTATGGTCAATAAATGTTTCCGAAAGCAAAATGTCAGGTTCATCGCCCACAACTGACACGTCTGTGCAGTATAATGCCAAACTATCAATGTTTTCAAGAATTTCACACTGTGTCTTGTTGAATTTTTCTGAAAGAGGCCGCCTTACTTTTCTAGGCCCGGTGTTCTTGTTCAAGTTACAATACTTTGGAACGGATTCACCACGAATATACTGTTTGTTTTCAAAGTGTAATATGCACACTCTCAGACTGGTATTGTCTGTCATTGGCAAATCTGGTTTATGCAGTTGCATTGTTCGGATCCAAGCCTTCTTTCGGACTATTTCAGGTTTGCCCTGACCACCCGGTATCCTGTGTAAAGTGATCTTGAAGCCATCATCAATTATTTCGTTCTCGTACCGTTTACACAAAACACAGTAACGCTTCCCACCAGAAGCGGCCCTCTGACGTATTCTTGGAGTTTCATTGTCTGGCATTTTACCTGAAAATTATAAAAGCCATTTATTAGTTCACAGTAAACATTTGACATTAAATTATATCTCAATTAATTTAAAATTTGACATTCAATTATACCTGAAGTAAACATGAACAGTCTTCACGAAGTGGGTGGGGTATTTTCATAAAAAAAAAATATTTTTAGTCAGAACAGAACAAATTCATTATTTACATCTCATTCTGATGTATTATCATTATTTTATTTATCAATCACCAATATTCTACGACGAATACTAATCCATGTTAGTCAAAAGCGGCATTCAAAATTAAATGAAATCGTACATGTACAGTACTGTAGAATAATGGCATGACGAACGATCACCGCTCACAATTATCGGGAAAATGTACACCTTTACGAACTTTTTCGCATTTAACATTTCACAATATAAATGATAATGATAAAGAGTAATGAATACTACTTACATGTAGGTTTACCAACGACATGATACGGCTAAATAATTGATGAAAGTGGAAGAATTTCTTAACACTGACTAATCTATCAGCTGTTTTTGTTTTAAACCGGAACTACCCAATGCAACGCCACGTAGCGGACAAGGGAGATAAAACCAAACGGAATGTTCAGATAACTCTGTATATCGGTAGTCCCCCATTAATCAAATATGTTATTACCGGTTGTCATTGTGGTTATTATTGTGAATATTTAATGTGCCTACAAGCTGTTGATTGGTCGATATATTTCGATTGTCTCCGTGATAGCTCGGAAACGTTCTGGGCTTCAGCTGAAGTTGATGTCAGTAATGCTGCACCTGGATGATGGATTGAATGCATTAAATGAATCTAATATTTAAGTGTTTCTAATGCAATTAATGGCAGTCTGACTTAAGGAGGTTGGCTCGGAAAGGACATAATGCAGAGATTTGGTTTTGTTATTTAAAGCTTCTTTGGTTTCATTATAGATACAACATTATCAGAAAGGGTAGATCATCACACCTTTTTTACCACTAGACGTCTTTGAAGAAGACACATATTTCTAACTCCAAAATTTCACTAAAAAGATGAAAAATAGAGTCAATGAACATTTTCACAATATTTTCATAACCTTACATTTATACATTTATACAAAAACAACGATTAATTTTCGATAACATATATACATATCTTTCAAAGCATACACAAACAATTATAATCCTCATTCGCCTTTTTACTTTAAAAAGCAAGCATTATGGACCGTACCCATTACTAAAAAATATTCAAGATAAAAAAACGTATGTGCTAATGCTCAACTGTTTTTAAAAAATGTATATGAAAATATCAAGTAAAAAGTATATAGGTCATCAGGTTTCTAATGATTATTTATTAAAAACTCTTTAAATTACACATTTAAAAAAAAGTCTATGTAAGACCTCTCCCCGTATCAAGGTACATATAAACACTAAATTCATATCTAAACAAAACATAAATGTGGAATTGTAGTACAGTTTGCATATATTGAATTGACAATTAAGTTAGAATCTTTGAAATGTGTACCGTGATTGTTTAGTATTAACACTTTGTACTGTCAGAAAAAAATTTAAGTGAGAAAAAAAAGAATAAACAGAAAGAAAATCATACTGGAAACCAATACGAAATATATATAAAAATGTAATGATTATTACAAAATATAATGGTTTTAGTATGAGTTTCTGTAACCAATAGTTAATTTTGGAATTTAAGATAAACAGACAAACAAACATATGTACATGTACATACATTTATAATTCTACGAAAATCTCCTGGTACATTTGGTGTATTTGTGGACGATAAGTACAATTTCTGAGTTCGTAGTATCGTCTAGATTGGAACTGGCAATTCAGCATGTTCAGTATCAAGACAATGTTGATACGCGTGACATCAACAAGATTGGCTAGGGTATCAAGTAAGTCATTTCTGAATTGGTTATACAGTGGACAGTTGAAAAAGAAGTGAGTATTGTCCTCACATGGATTGCCACATTTCGGACATACTGCTGAATCTGTCAAGAAATGGTCAAATAAATGCTTATTTAGATTACTTGAATTCTTTCTTAATTGACAATGGATGATGTTATCATTCCTATTTCCTATATTATAGTGATATGGACTGTTAGTCCTATGTTCAATAGCCTAAATTTTATGCTTAAATTGTTCAACAGATGGTGCATTTTTTTGCGTCTAAAGGTAAAGCATTCCACAATTTAATTGTACTCGGTAGAAAGCTGTTGTAATATGATGTTGTACGACAAAGAGGGAGACGTAAGTTTAATCCTGAAGTTCGAAGGTTAAAATTATTGTTTACGGGTAAGTATGGCTGGATTAAGTTATACATGTAATCTGGACTTATGCCATAAATTATTTTGTAAATAGTTTAAAAATTAAATTATATCTCAGTAAATTTAAAATTGACTTTCAATTATACCTGAAGTAAATATGAACAGTCTTCACGAAGTGGGTGGGGTATTTTCATAAAAAAAGTATGTTTAGTCAGAACAGAACAAATTCATTATTTACATCTCATGTATTATCATTATTTTATTTATCAATCACCAATATTCTACGACGAATACTAAGCCATGTCAGTCAAAAGCGGCATTCAACATGTTTAACAGGTTACGAATATATGTCATATTTAATGGTTGAATGTATGTCATATTTAATGGGTTATGAGTGCATGTCATATTTAATGGGTTATGAATGTATGTCATTTATGAACGTATGTTATATTTAATGGGTTATGAATGATGTTATATTTAATGGGTTATTACGTAAGTTATATTTAATGGGTTATGGGACTGTATGTCATATTTAATGGGTTATGAAATGTATGTCATATTTAACGGGTTGCGAATATATGTCATATTTAATGGTTGAATGTATGTCATATTTAATGGGTTATGAATGTATGTCATATTCAATGGTTATGAACGTATGTCATATTTAATGGTTATTAATGAATGTTATATTTAATGGGTTATGAACGTTTTTTATATTTAATGGGTATCGGTGTATGTCATAATTAATGCGTTATGAGTGTATATTATGAATGTATGTCATATTTAATGGGTTATGAACGTATGTTATATTTAATGGGTTATGAGTGTATGGCATATTTAATGGGTTATGAAATGTATGTCATATTTAACGGGTTACGAATATATGTCATATTTAATGGTTGAGTGTATGTCATATTTAATGGGTTTTGAGTGCATGTCATATTTAATGGGTTATGAATGTATGTCATATTCAATGGGTTATATACGTATGTCATATTTAATGGTTATGAATGTATGTTATGTTTAATGGGTTATGATTGTATGTCATATGTAATGGGTTATGAAATGTATGTCATATTTAACAGTTACGAATATATGTCATATTTAATGGTTGAATGTATGTCATATTTAATGGGTTATGAGTGCATGTCATATTTAATGGGTTATGCATGTATGTCATATTTAATGGGTTAATGGGTTATGAATGTATGTCATATTTAATTGGTTCTGAATGTATGTCATATTTAATGGGATTTGAGTGTATATCACCCAGCTTGGCATTTCGGAGAACGGCTTATACCAAGTAAATTACAGTCATAGATAATTAATTTAATAAGAATTAAAGAACTTTGAAAACATTTCAAACCAATACATTTGAAATAAAATGTTCAAGGAGACGGCTGAGACTTTAATGCAACTAGTGTTGAGTAATGGAGTATAATTTGCTCACGCATGCTTCAGAACTGCTTTAATAACGTTGGTTTTCACGTTGAGATGGAAATTGAATTGCTTTCAATGACAATTACAAGTTCGATTTACGAGTTGAATCTCCTGGCTCATGTTCAATGCGGTATGATTTGATTTTGCACTTACTTGCCAGAACATAAAAAGAACGGTTAAAGGGGTTGAAGCACTATTTACAAACACGATTTATATAAAACGGTTCTGAAAAACTAAAAAAACTGAAGGAATTATCAAAATGCCATGAAAAATTAAGGAGATATGACTTACTGAAAATTTGCGAGGAAAGTAACTGGAGGCGGCCACCTTTGAAAGATGACGTCATCGCGCCTTTTTACCATATATGGCATATTGATAAAATTCATTTTAAAGCAAAGAAAATCATTGCAAATTGATTAAACATAAATATACAGATGTAAAATGTATACATTATATGCTTATTTTTTATTTGCGGTGATTTTCTTTCTTTAAAAAGACATTTTGTCAATATGCCATATATGGTAAAAGGTCGATACAAAGATATGATACAAAGCAGTATTTCTTCTCAGTCGGTCTGATAAATTATTGCAAATTCAAAAAAGGAAGCATTTTTGATTTGTATAGAAATTAATCCTTTGAGTTGCTCCCAAGGCACGATTAAATACCATACATCACCGTCTTGGACAGCGTGCAGTGCATGCTTCGCATGCATTCTGTCTTGCGCCATGTTATATTTGAACTGTTTATGATTATGGAGGATTAAAATGTCAGTTTTAAGAATAAAACTGAAATGTAGAAGAGCCTTTTCTTGCTTATCGGACAAGGATATCCGTCATTTTACCGGGGCTAGATATTTCCATCTCATCCTAGGGTCGAGATAAAATTCACGCCGCCAACATCCGGTATGCAGGAAAACATGCAAAACGTTAGTAGCTGGCGGCGTCAACGCGCAACATGTCTCTGATATGCAAGAAAAAGAATCTATCATGGGTATTCGGTTCCGATAGGGAATTCCAACCCTCGTATAACTGTTTTAATCGGAACCTCGACAGAGCCTTGGTTCCGATAAAAACACTTATACCTCGTGTTGGAATTCACTAACTTCACTGGATACCCATGAAAGATTCTTATAATCTATAAGCAATAGAAGGCAATACGAATAGTTCAGCATAGTACGCATAGTTCAGCATAGTTCAGCATAGTACGCATAGTTCAGTATAGCACGCATAGTTCAGTATAGTACGCATAGTTCAGCATAGTACGCATAGTTCAGCATAATACGCACAGATCGTCATGGTGCGCATAGATCAGTATAGTACGCATAGTTCAGTATAGTACGCATAGTATGCATAGTTCCAGCATAATATGCATAGTTCAGTATAGTAAGCATAGTTCAGTATAGTACGCTAGTTCAGTATAGTACGCATAGTTCGGTATAGTACGCATAGTTCATTATAGTACGCATAGTTCAGCATAGTACGCATAGTTCAGTATAGTACTAATAGTTCAGAATAGTACGCATTGTTCCAGCATAATACGCATAGTTCGTCGTAGTACGCATTGTTCAGTATAGTACGCATAGTCCATCATAGTACGCATAGTTTCAGTATAATACGCATCGTTCAGTGTAGTATGCATAGTTCAGTTTAGTACGCATAGTTCAGTATAGTACGCATAGTTCCAGCATAATATGCATAGTTCATCATAGTACGCTTAGTTCAGCATAGTACGCATAGTACAGCATAGTACGCATAGTTCAGTATAATACGCATAGTTCATCATGGTACGCATAGTTCAGCAATAACATAAGGTGATAGTAATTGGATGTCTTACTGCTCTCTCTCTCTCTCTCTCTCTCTAGCCGGTTTACATGTAGTTTGGGGGACACGGCCTCAGACCTACGTTTGGGGGACTATACTTTCAGTGCTTAGAAATGAATACAAATTTGTACACAAAATATCCCGAAGAGAAAATACCACCCTGCTAGTAACAGTTGTCCAGGTATCATGGTTTTCAAAAAGAGAGACCATTTTATGGGGGACCGAGAGACAGATATGGTCTCACAAATATGATGGACCAGTGAGAAACAGAGATATTTTAATAGGGACCGAATAATTAAGAGACACATTCAGTCCTGCCTGTCCTGCATATACTGTGGACCAAAGAGAGAGATGGTAAACTAGCCTAGTCAAGACTGTCCCCCCCCCCCCCCCCCCCCCCAACACACACTGGCAGACACACTGGCAGACACACACACACACATGTGATAACACACACACACACGGGGCCTCAAGGCGAATGGATTTATGTGGAATATATTATATGTTTTTATGCAGTGAACAAAACATGCACTGAATTTACCACAGTTCTGACTCAATATTTTGACATTTGTCAGGATTGGTATATCTAATTAACCTTTTTACTTTAGGGTGTATTTATTAATTCCTACGGACTCTCCTGTATTTTAATATGGGCCCTTTCATAAGGTGACGTTGTCTTGACTAATTATATAGCATAGCTTTTAATCTAATTTGAACATTGAACACAACGTTTAAGATAGTGTTGATCAACAAACAAACATTGAACGCTATGTTTATACATCTTCTCTCAAGATTTCTTTTCCTGCCTTACTAGTATACCAAAATTACTTGTTCAAGCAATGATTGTGAAACACAATAATGTACACTGAGCTGCAAATAAGAGCCACTATCAACATCAGTTGATTATAAAACAGTTCGGTTCAAAACTTGTCTGTTCCAGCTATATAATACTAGTTCCGAACTAAAGTAAAATAAAAGGTTTGAACACTAGCTTTCAGACTCTAACACTTCTCAACTGTCAGCATCATACGTTTAGCTGAATACTACTAGGAGCTATCCCTTTGTCAGTATAGCTCCAAATCGATGTCTGAACTTAATACTGATGTCTTAGCCTCACACGTTGAGCTGGACACTAGCCTGAGCTATCACATTGATGACTAAGCGGTCAGGTTAGGCCAAATGTGTGAGGACTATACGTTCAGTGCTTAGAAAGCAATACAAATGTGTACACAAACTATCCCCGGAGAGAAGATAACCCGGATAGTTAGTTGTCCATGTATCATTATTTCAAAAAGAGAGACCATTTATGGGGACTGAGACTTATATGGTCCTACGAAAAAATGGACCAGTGAGACACAGAGATATTTTAATAGGGACCGAATATTTAAGAGACACATTCAGTCCTGCATATACTGTGGGACCAACGAGATAGATGGTGAACTAGTCTAGTCAAGGCCGCCCCCTACTCCCAAAAAAGAAATAATAAAATAATACCAAGAGGCCCAAGAGGCCCAAGAGGACCTGTATCGCTCTACTTGCTATATGGTATCCATGGTTTGGGGTGGTGGGGTGAGGATGGGGATATAAGGATTGTGCGTCAGATATGGCAGTATCAATGTAGTTTTTTATAGTGTGTCTTCAATTATGAAAATATAGAGGGTTGGATGTATTTGGCACAAGTTTGGCTAGCTATAAAACAAATCAAACTTTCTTTAATATAAACACTCAAACCAAGTTTGACATGTGACCCATGGATTCAAATTTTACCGCAGGGTAACCATTTGTATAAACTGGTAGAGGACCATAAACTGAGTGTAAATACAAAATATTAAACTCAGTTGTCTCTTGTAGTTTCAGAGAAGAAGATTTTTTTAAGTTTCTCCCAGTATAAGTCTATAAAATATGTGATCCCAGGGACAGGGCCAAATTTGACTCAAGGGTCACCATTTGAGCAAACTTAGGTAGAGGACCATAAGCTGATGGTAAATACAAAATATTAAACCTCTGACTCTTTTAGTTGCAGAGAAAAATATTACGTTTTTCCCTATATCAGTCTGTGTAAACCATGTGACACCTGGGACGGGCCAAATTAGACCCCAGGGTTACCAGTTGAACACACTTTGGAGAGGAACATAAGCTGACAATTAAATACAAATATTAAACCTTTAGCTCTTGCAGTTTCAGAGAGGATTTTTTGAAGTTCTTCTCTATATTTCTATGTAAAACTGATCTAACAAGGGCCTCTAAGCCCCAATTAAAGAAAAGTGAACCAAGGTTTCTTATGAGAGAAAAATTAGATAAAATAAAAAATAAATGAAATAAAAAAAAAATAAAAAAAATTAAAACATATTTAAAAAAAAAGAAAAAGAAAAAAAAAGACTCAAGTGGGATTTGAACCCAGGACCCCTGGGTTTTCCAGTGTACATTTCCAAGTATTGAAAAATTGTCATAACTCCGGTTCTGGCTGGTTTCAAACTCGTCGAAGCTTGCATTGATATCAACAATCTGGCCAAGTTTGGAAAATAATGAATACAAAATGAAGGCGCTAGAGTGTTCACAAGGCTGACAATGGCACTTTTTCAATATTTAAGAGCACATAACTCTAGTGTTCCTGGTCCGAAACAGCTTGAAAATTTGAAAAGAAACATAAATGAAGGCGGCCATCTTTGAACGATGACGTCATCGCGCATTTTTGCCATATATGGGATATTGACAAAATGTCTTTTAAAGCGAGAAAATCACTGCAAATGAAACATAATACAGTACTACAAGTTATACATTTTACATGACGTCATCGTTCAAAGATGGCCGCCTCCATTTATGTTCTTTTTTTTT
>JAWPHD010021048.1:0-29487 GCA_037043455.1 Cyrtodaria siliqua | reverse complement strand
CTTACTCATATATATTCAGTTCTTACGCATATATATTCAGTTCTTACGCATATATATTCATTTCTTACACATATATGTTCAGTTCTTAAACATATATATTCAGTTCTCACACGAACATATTCCGATCTTACCCATATATATTCCGTTCTTACACATATATATTCAGTTCTTACACATATATATTCAGTTCTTACACATATATATTCAGTTCTTACACATATATATTTAGTTCTTACACATATATATTTAGTTCTTACACATATATATTCAGTTCTTACACATATATATTCCGTTCTTACACGTATATATTCCGTTCTTACACATATATTCCGTTCTTACGCATATATATTCCGTTCTTTCGCATATATATTCAGTTTTGCGCATATATATTCAGTTCTTACGCATATATATATTCAGTTCTTACACATATATATTCAGTTTACACATATATATTCAGTTCTTACGCATATATATTCAGTTCTTACGCATATATATTCAGTTCTTACGCATATATATTCAGTTCTGACGCATATATATTCAGTTCTTACGCATATATATTCAGTTCTTACGCATATATATTCAGTTCTTACACATATATATTCCGTTCTTACACATATATATTCCGTTCTTACACATATATATTCACTTCTTACAAAATATATTCTGTTCTTACACATATATATTCCGTTCTTACACATATATATTCCGTTCTTACACATATATATTCCGTTCTTACACGTACATATTCCGTTCTTACACACATATATTCCGTTCTTACGCATATGTATTCATTTCTTACGCATAAATATTCAGTTCTTACACATATATATTCAGTTCTTAAAAATATATATTCAGTTCTTACACATATATATTCAGTTCTTACACATATATATTCCGTTCTTACACATATATATTCCGTTCTTACACATATATATTCCGTTCTTACACGTATATATTCCGTTCTTACGCATATATATTCCGTACTTACGCATATATATTCCGTTCTTACGCATATATATTCCGTTCTTACGCATATATATTCCATTCTTACGGATATATATTCAGTTCTTACGCATATATATTCAGTTTTACGCATATATATTTAGTTCTTACGCATATATATTCAGTTCTTTCGCATATATATTCAGTTCTTACGCATATATATTCAGTTCTTACGCATATATATTCAGTTCTTACGCATATATATTCAGTTCTTACCCATATATATTCATTTCTTACACATATATATTCCGTTTTTACACATATATATTCAGTTCTTACACATATATATTCTGTTCTTACACATATATATTCCGTTCTTACACGTTTATATTCCGCACTTACACATATAAATTCCGTTCTTACACATATATATTCCGTTTTTACACATATAATCCGTTCTTACATATATATATTCTGTTCTTACGCATATATATTCAGTTCTTACACATATATATTCAGTTCTTACACATATATATTCAGTTCTTACGCATATATATTCCGTTCTTACACATATATATTCCGTTCTTACGCATATATATTCAGTTCTTATACATATATTCAGTTCTTACACATATATATTCAGTTGTTACACATGTATTTTCCGTTCTTACACATATATATTCCGTTCTTACACGTACATATTCCGTTTTTACGCATATATATTCCGTTCTTACACATATATATTCAGTTGTTACACATATATATTCCGTTCTTACAAATATATATTCCGTTCTTACACTTACATATTCCGTTCTTAGACATATATTGCGTTCTTACACATATATATTCCGTTCTTACACATATATATTTCGTTCTTACACGTATATATTCCGTTCTTACGCATATATATTCCGTTCTTACGCATATATATTCAGTTCTTACGCATATATATTCCGTTCTTACACGTATATATTCCGCACTTACACATATATATTCCGTTCTTACACATATATATTCCGTTTTTACACATATAATACGTTCTTACATATATATATTCCGTTCTTACGCATATATATTCCGTTCTTACACATATATATTCAGTTCTTACACATATATATTCAGTTCTTACGCATATATATTCCGTTCTTACACATATATATTCAGTTCTTACGCATATATATTCCGTTCTTACACATATATATTCCGTTCTTACGCATATATATTCAGTTCTTATACATATATTCAGTTCTTACACATATATATTCAGTTGTTACACATGTATTTTCCGTTTTTACACATATATATTCCGTTCTTACACGTACATATTCCTTCCTTACGCATATATATTCCGTTCTTACACATATATATTCAGTTGTTACACATATATATTCCGTTCTTAAAAATATAAATTCCGTTCTTACACTTACATATTCCGTTCTTAAACATATATTCCGTTCTTACACATATATATTCCGTTCTTACACATATATATTTCGTTCTTACACGTATATATTCCATTCTTACTCATATATATTCCTTTCTTACACATATATACTCCGTTCTTACGCATATATATTCTTACACATATTTTGCGTTCTTACACATATATATTCCGTTCTTACACATGTATATTCCGTTATTACGCATATATATTCCGTTCTTACGGATATATATTCAGTTCTTACGCATATATATTCAGTTTTACGCATATATATTCAGTTCTTACTCATTTATATTCAGTTCTTACGCATATATATTCAGTTCTTACGCATATATATTCATTTCTTACACATATATGTTCAGTTCTTAAACATATATATTCAGTTCTCACACGAACATATTCCGATCTTACCCATATATATTCCGTTCTTACACATATATATTCAGTTCTTACACATATATATTCAGTTCTTACACATATATATTCAGTTCTTACACATATATATTCCGTTCTTACACATATATATTCCGTTCTTACACATATATATTCCGTTCTTACACGTATATATTCCGTTCTTACGCATATATATTCCGTACTTACGCATATATATTCCATTCTTACGCATATATATTCCGTTCTTACGCATATATATTCCATTCTTACGGATATATATTCAGTTCTTACGCATATATATTCAGTTTTACGCATATATATTCAGTTCTTACGCATATATATTCAGTTCTTACGCATATATATTCAGTTCTTACGCATATATATTCAGTTCTTATGCATATATATTCAGTTCTTACGCATATATATTCAGTTCTTACCCATATATATTCAGTTCTTACACATATATATTCATTTCTTACACATATATATTCCGTTTTTACACATGTATATTCAGTTCTTACACATATATATTCTGTTCTTACACATATATATTCCGTTCTTACACGTTTATATTCCGCACTTACACATATATATTCCGTTCTGACACATATATATTCCGTTTTTACACATATAATCCGTTCTTACATATATATATTCCGTTCTTACGCATATATATTCAGTTCTTACACATATATATTCAGTTCTTACACATATATATTCAGTTCTTACGGATATATGTTCCGTTCTTACACATATATACTCCGTTCCTACGCATATATATTCTTACACATATATTCCGTTCTTGCACATATATATTCAGTTCTTACGCATATATATTTCGTTCTTACGCATATATATTCCGTTCTTACGCATATATATTCAGTTCTTACGCATATATATTCAGTTCTTACGCATATATATTCAGTTCTTACGCATATATATTCAGTTATTACGCATATATATTCAGTTCTTACGCATATATATTCAGTTCTTACCCATATATATTCAGTTCTTACACATATATATTCATTTCTTACACATATATATTCCGTTTTTACACATGTATATTCCGTTCTTACACATATATATTCTGTTCTTACACATATATATTCCGTTCTTACACGTATATATTCCGCACTTACACATATATATTCCGTTCTTACACATATATATTCCGTTTTTACACATATAATCCGTTCTTACAGATATATATTCCGTTCTTACGCATATATATTCCGTTCTTACACATATATATTCAGTTCTTACACATATATATTAAGTTCTTACGCATATATATTCCGTTCTTACACATATATATTCAGTTCTTACGCATATATATTCCGTTCTTACACATATATATTCCGTTCTTACGCATATATATTCAGTTCTTATACATATATTCAGTTCTTACACATATATATTCAATTGTTACACATGTATTTTCCGTTCTAACACATATATATTCCGTTCTTACACGTACATATTCCTTTCTGACGCATATATATTCCGTTCTTACACATATATATTCAGTTGTTACACATATATATTCCGTTCTTAAAAATATAAATTCCGTTCTTACACTTACATATTCCGTTCTTAAACATATATTCCGTTCTTACACATATATATTCCGTTCTTACACATATATATTTCGTTCTTACACGTATATATTCCATTCTTACTCATATATATTCCCTTTTTACACATATATACTCCGTTCCTACGCATATATATTCTTACACATATTTTCCGTTCTTACACATATATATTCCGTTCTTACACATGTATATTCCGTTATTACGCATATATATTCCGTTCTTACGGATATATATTCAGTTCTTACGCATATATATTCAGTTTTACGCATATATATTCAGTTCTTACTCATATATATTCAGTTCTTACGCATATATATTCAGTTCTTACGCATATATATTCATTTCTTACACATATATGTTCAGTTCTTAAACATATATATTCAGTTCTCACACGAACATATTCCGATCTTACCCATATATATTCCGTTCTTACACATATATATTCAGTTCTTACACATATATATTCAGTTCTAACACATATACATTCAGTTCTTACACATATATATTTAATTCTTACACATATATATTTAGTTCTTACACATATATATTCAGTTCTTACACATATATATTCCGTTCTTACACGTATATATTCCATTCTTACACATATATTCAGTTCTTACGCATATATATTCCGTTCTTTCGCATATATATTCAGTTTTGCGCATATATATTCAGTTCTTACGCATATATATATTCAGTTCTTACACATATATATTCAGTTTACACATATATATTCAGTTCTTACGCATATATATTCCGTTCTTACACATATATATTCTTACACATATATTCCGTTCTCACACATATATATTCAGTTCTTACACATATATATTCCTTTCTGACACATATATATTCCGTTCTTACGCATATATATCAGTTCTTACGCATATATATTCCGTTCTTACGCATATATATTCAGTTCTTACGCATATATATTCAGTTCTTACGCATATATATTCAGTTCTTACGCATATATATTCAGTTCTTAGGCATATATATTCAGTTCTTACGCATATATATTCAGTTCTTACGCATATATATTCAGTTCTTACACATATATATTCCGTTCTTACACATATATATTCCGTTCTTACACATATATATTCACTTCTTACACATATATATTCCGTTCTTACACCTATATATTCAGTTCTTACACATATATATATTTCGTTCTTACACATATATATTCCGTTCTTACGCATATATATTCCGTTCTTACGGATATATATTCAGTTCTTACGCATATATATTCAGTTCTTACGCATATATATTCAGTTCTTACGCATATATATTCAGTTCTTACGCATATATATTCAGTTCTTACGCATATATATTCAGTTCTTACACATATATATTCCGTTCTTACACATATATATTCCGTTCTTACACATATATATTCACTTCTTACACATATATATTCCGTTCTTACACATATATATTCCGTTCTTACACATATATATTCCGTTCTTACACATATATATTCCGTTCTTACACGTACATACTCCGTTCTTACACACATATATTCCGCTCTTACGCATATATATTCATTTCTTACGCATAAATATTCAGTTCTTACACATATATATTCAGTTCTTAAAAATATATATTCAGTTCTTACACATATATATTCAGTTCTTAAAAATATATATTCAGTTCTTACACATATATATTCAGTTCTTACACATATATATTCCGTTTTTACACATATATATTCCGTTCTTACACATATATATTCCGTTCTTACACGTATATATTCCGTTCTTACGCATATATATTCCGTACTGACGCATATATATTCCGTTCTTACGCATATATATTCCGTTCTTACGCATATATATTCCGTTCTTACGCATATATATTCAGTTCTTACGCATATATATTCAGTTTTACGCATATATATTCAGTTCTTACGCATATATATTCAGTTCTTACGCATATATATTCAGTTCTTACGCATATATATTCAGTTCTTACGCATATATATTCAGTTCTTACGCATATATATTCAGTTCTTACACATATATATTCATTTCTTACACATATATATTCCGTTTTTACACATGTATATTCAGTTCTTACACATATATATTCTGTTCTTACACATATATATTCCGTTCTTACACGTTTATATTCCGCACTTACACATATATATTCCGTTCTTACACATATATATTCCGTTTTTACACATATAATCCGTTCTTACATATATATATTCCGTTCTTACGCATATATATTCCGTTCTTACACATATATATTCAGTTCTTACACATATATATACAGTTTTTACGCATATATATTCCGTTCTCACACATATATATTCCGTTCTTACGCATATATATTCAGTTCTTATACATATATTCAGTTCTTACACATATATATTCAGTTGTTACACATGTATTTTCCGTTCTTACACATATATATTCCGTTCTTACACGTATATATTCCGTTCTTACGCATATATATTCCGTTCTTACACATATATATTCAGTTGTTACACATATATATTCCGTTCTTACAAATATATATTCCGTTCTTACACTTACATATTCCGTTCTTACACATATATTCCGTTCTTACACATATATATTCCGTTCTTACACATATATATTTCGTTCTTACACGTATATATTCCGTTCTTACGCATATATATTCCGTTCTTACGCATATATGTTCAGTTCTTACGCATATATATTCCGTTCTTACGCATATATATTCCGTTCTTACGCATATATATTCAGTTCTTACGCATATATAATCAGTTCTTACGGATATATGTTCCGTTCTTACACATATATACTCCGTTCCTACGCATATATATTCTTACACATATATTCCGTTCTTGCAAATATATATTCAGTTCTTACGCATATATATTCCGTTCTTACGCATATATATTCCGTTCTTACGGATATATATTCAGTTCTTACGCATATATATTCAGTTTTACGCATATATATTCAGTTCTTACGCATATATATTCAGTTCTTACGCATATATATACAGTTCTTACGCATATATATTCAGTTCTTACGCATATATATTCAGTTCTTACCCATATATATTCAGTTCTTACACATATATATTCATTTCTTACACATATATATTCCGTTTTTACACATGTATATTCCGTTCTTACACATATATATTCTGTTCTTACACATATATATTCCGTTCTTACACGTATATATTCCGCACTTACACATATATATTCCGTTCTTACACATATATATTCCGTTTTTACACATATAATCCGTTCTTACATATATATATTCCGTTCTTATGCATATATATTCCGTTCTTACACATATATATTCAGTTCTTACGCATATATATTCCGTTCTTACACATATATATTCAGTTGTTACACATGTATTTTCCGTTCTTACACATATATATTCCGTTCTTACACGTACATATTCCGTTCTTACGCATATATATTCCGTTCTTACACATATATATTCAGTTGTTACACATATATATTCCGTTCTTACAAATATATATTCCGTTCTTACACTTACATATTCCGTTCTTACACATATATTCCGTTCTTACACATATATATTCCGTTCTTACTCATATATATTTCGTTCTTACACGTATATATTCCGTTCTTACGCAAATATATTCCGTTCTTACGCATATATATTCCGTTCTTAAGCATATATATTCCGTTCTTACGCATATATATTCCGTTCTTACGCATATATATTCAGTTCTTACGCATATATAATCAGTTCTTACGGATATATGTTCCGTTCTTACACATATATACTCCGTTCCTACGCATATATATTCTTACACATATATTCCGTTCTTACACATATATATTCAGTTCTTACACATATATATTCAGTTCTTACACATATATATTTAGTTCTTACACATATATATTCAGTTCTTACACATATATATTCCGTTCGTACACATATATATTCCGTTCTTACAAATATATATTCTGTTCTTAAACGTATATATTCCGTTTTTACACATATATATTCCGTTCATATTCCGTTCTTACACATATATATTCCGTTCTTACACATATATATTCCGTTTTTACGCATATACATTCCTTTCTTACACATATATATTCCGTTCTTACGCATATATATTCAGTTCTTACGCATATATATTCATTTCTTACACATATATGTTCAGTTCTTACACATATATATTCAGTTTTACGCATACATATTCAGTTATTACAAATATATATCCCGTTCTTACGCATATATATTCAGTTCTTACGCATATCTATTCATTTCTTACACATATATGTTCAGTTCTTACACATATATATTCCGTTCTTACACGTACATATTCCGTTCTTACACATATATATTCCGTTCTTACACATATATATTCCGTTCTTACACATATATATTCAGTTCTTACAAGTACATATTCCGTTGTAGCACATATATATTCCGTTCTTACATATATATATTCCGTTCTTACTCATATATATTCCGTTCTTACGCATATATATTCAGTTGCTACGCATATATATTCAGTTCTTACACATATGTATTCAGTTCTTACACATATATTCAGTTCTTACGCATATATATTCAGTTCTTACGCATATATATTCCGTTCTTACACATATATATTCAGTTCTTACGCATATATATTCAGTTGTTACGCATATATGTTCAGTTCTTATGCATATATATTCTGTTTTACGCATATATATTCCGTTCTTACACATATTTATTTAGTTCTTACACATATATATTCAGTTCTTCCATATATATATTCAGTTCTTACACATATATATTCAGTTCTTACGCATATATATTCCGTTCTTACACATATATATTCTTACACATATATACCGTTCTTACACATATATATTCAGTTCTTACACATATATATTCCGTTCTTACGCATATATATCAGTTCTTACGCATATATATTCCGTTCTTACGCACATATATTCAGTTCTTACGCATATATATTCAGTTCTTACGCATATATATTCAGTTCTTACGCATATATATTCAGTTCTTACGCATAAAATTCTGTTCTTACACATATATAATTTGTTCTTACACATATAAATTCCGTTCTTACACATATATATTCAGTTCTTACACATATATATTCAGTTCTTACACATATATATTCACTTCTTACACATATATATTCCGTTCTTACACATATATATTCAGTTCTCACGCATATATATTCAGTTCTTGCGCATATATATTCAGTTCTTGCGCATATATATTCAGTTCTTACGCATATATATTCATTTCTTACACATATATATTCAGTTCTTACACATATATATTCAGTTCTTACACATATATATTCCGTTCTTACACATATATATTCCGTTCTTACACATATAAATAATCCGTTCTTACACATATATATTCTGTTCTTACACGCATATATTCCGTTCTTACACATATATATTCCGTTCATTTTCCGTTCTAACACATATATATTCCGTTCTTACACATATATAGTCCGTCTTTACGCATATATATTCCGTTCTTACACATATATATTCCGTTCTTACGCATATATATTCAGTTCTTTCGCATATATATTCATTTCTTACATATATATGTTCAGTTCTTACACATATATATTCAGTTTTACGCATATATATTCTGTTATTACACATATATATTCCGTTCTTACACATATATATTCAGTTCTTACGCATATATATTCATTTCTTACACATATATGTTCAGTTCTTACACATATATATTCAGTTCTTACGCATATATATTCAGTTCTTACGCATATATATTCCGTTCTTACACATATATATTCTGTTCTTAAACGTATATATTCCGTTCTTACACATATATATTCCGTTCATATTCCGTTATTACACATATATATTCCGTTCTTACACATATATATTCCGTTTTTACGCATATACATTCCGTTCTTACACATATATATTCCTTTCTTACGCATATATATTCAGTTCTTACGCATATCTATTCATTTCTTACACATATATGTTCAGTTCTTACGCATATATATTCCGTTCTTACACGTATATATTCCGCACTTACACATATATATTCCGTTTTTAACATATAATCCGTTCTTACATATATATATTCCGTTCTTACGCATATATATTCCGTTCTTACACATATATATTCAGTTCTTACGCATATATATTCCGTTCTTACACATATATATTCCGTTCTTACGCATATATATTCAGTTCTTATACATATATTCAGTTCTTACACATATATATTCCGTTCTTACACATGTATTTTCAATTCTTACACATATATATTCCGTTCTTACACGTACATATTCCGTTCTTACGCATATATATTCCGTTCTTACACATATATATTCAGTTGTTACACATATATATTCCGTTCTTACAAATATATATTCCGTTCTTACACTTACATATTCCGTTCTGACACATATATTCAGTTCTTACACATATATATTCCGTTCTTACACATATATATTCCGTTCTTACACATATATATTCAGTTATTACGCATATATATTCAGTTCTATCACATATATATTCAGTTTTACGCATATATATTCAGTTCTTACACATATATATTCCGTTCTTACGCATATATATTCAGTTCTTACGCATATATATTCAGTACTTACGCATAAATATTCAGTTCTTACGCATAAATATTTAGTTCTTACGCATATATATTCAGTTTTTACACATATATATTCAGTTCTTACACATATATATTCAGTTCTTACACATATATATTCCGTTATTACACGTAAATATTCCGTTCTTACACATATATATTCCGTTCTTACGCATATACTTTCAGTTCTTACGCGTATATATTCCGTTCTTACGCATATATATTCAGTTCTTACGCATATATATTCAGTTCTTACGCATATATATTCAATTCTAACACATATATATTCAGTTTTACGCATATATATTCAGTACTTACGCATATATATTCAGTTATTACGCATATATATTCAGTTCTATCACATATATATTCAGTTTTACGCATATATATTCAGTTCTTATACATATATATTCCGTTCTTACGCATATATATTCAGTTCTTATGCATATATATTCAGTACTTACGCATAAATATTCAGTTCTTACGCATACATATTTAGTTCTTACGCATATATATTCAGTTTTTACACATATATATTCAGTTCTTACACATATATATTCAGTTCTTACACATATATATTCCGTTATTACACGTAAATATTCCGTTCTTACACATATATATTCCGTTCTTACGCATATACTTTCAGTTCTTACGCGTATATATTCCGTTCTTACGCATATATATTCAGTTCTTACGCATATATATTCAGTTCTTACGCATATATATTCAATTCTAACAGATATATATTCAGTTTTACGCATATATATTCAGTACTTACGCATATATATTCAGTTATTACGCATATATATTCAGTTCTATCACATATATATTCAGTTTTACGCATATATATTCAGTTCTTATACATATATATTCCGTTCTTACGCATATATATTCAGTTCTTACGCATATATATTCAGTACTTACGCATAAATATTCAGTTCTTACGCATACATATTCAGTTCTTACGCATATATATTCAGTTTTTACACATATATATTCAGTTCTTACACATATATATTCCGTTTTTACACGTAAATATTCCGTTCTTACACATATATATCCCGTTCTTACACGTATATATTCCGTTCTTACACGTGTATATTCCGTTCTTACACATATAAATTCCGTTTTTACACATATATTATTCCGTTCTTAAACGTTTATATTCTGTTCTTACACATACATATTCCGTTCTTACACCTATATATTCAGTTTTTACACGTATATATTCCGTTCTTACAGATATATATTCCGTTCGTACGCATAAATATTCAGTTCTTACACATATATATTCCGTTATTACACATATATATTCAGTTCTTACAAATATATATTCCGTTCTTACACATATATATTCCGTTCTTACACATATATATTCCGTTTTTACGCATATAGATTCAGTTCTTACGCATATATATTCAGTTCTTACGCATATATATTTAGTTCTAATACATATATATTCAGTTTTACGCTTATATATTCAGTTCTTACGCATATATATTCAGTTTTTACGCATATATATTCAGTTCATACGCATATATATTCAGTTCTTATGCATATATATTCCGTTCTTATACATATATATTCCGTTTTTACACATATATATTCAGTTCTTACGCATATATATTCAGTTCTTATGAATATATATTCATTTCTTACGCATATATATTCAGTTCTTACGCATATCTATTCATTTCTTACACATATATGTTCAGTTCTTACACATATATATTCCGTTCTTACACGTACATATTCCGTTCTTACACATATATATTCCGTTCTTACACATATATATTCCGTTCTTACACATATATATTCAGTTCTTACAAGTACATATTCCGTTGTAGCACATATATATTCCGTTCTTACATATATATATTCCGTTCTTACTCATATATATTCCGTTCTTACGCATATATATTCAGTTGCTACGCATATATATTCATTTCTTACACATATATGTTCAGTTATTACGCATATATATTCAGTTCTTACACATATGTATTCAGTTCTTACACATATATTCAGTTCTTACGCATATATATTCAGTTCTTACGCATATATATTCCGTTCTTACACATATATATTCAGTTCTTACGCATATATATTCAGTTGTTACGCATATATGTTCAGTTCTTATGCATATATATTCTGTTTTACGCATATATATTCCGTTCTTACACATATTTATTTAGTTCTTACACATATATATTCAGTTCTTCCACATATATATTCAGTTCTTACACATATATATTCAGTTCTTACGCATATATATTCCGTTCTTACACATATATATTCTTACACATATATACCGTTCTTACACATATATATTCAGTTCTTACACATATATATTCCGTTCTTACGCATATATATTCCGTTCTTACGCACATATATTCAGTTCTTACGCATATATATTCAGTTCTTACGCATATATATTCAGTTCTTACGCATATATATTCAGTTCTTACGCATAAAATTCTGTTCTTACACATATATATTTCGTTCTTACACATATAAATTCCGTTCTTACACATATATATTCAGTTCTTACACATATATATTCAGTTCTTACACATATATATTCACTTCTTACACATATATATTCCGTTCTTACACGTACATATTCCATTCTTACACATATATATTCCGTTCTTACACATATATATTCCGTTCTTACACATATATATTCAGTTCTCACGCATATATATTCAGTTCTTGCGCATATATATTCAGTTCTTACGCATATATATTCATTTCTTACACATATATGTTCAGTTCTTACACATATATATTCCGTTCTTACACGTACATATTCCGTTCTTACACATATATATTCCGTTCCTACACATATATATTCAGTTCTTACACATATATATTCAGTTCTTACACATATATATTCAGTTCTTACACATATATATTCCGTTCTTACACATATATATTCCGTTCTTACACATATAAATAATCCGTTCTTACACATATATATTCTGTTCTTACACGCATATATTCCGTTCTTACACATATATATTCCGTTCATTTTCCGTTCTAACACATATATATTCCGTTCTTACACATATATAGTCCGTCTTTACGCATATATATTCCGTTCTTACACATATATATTCCGTTCTTACGCATATATATTCAGTTCTTTCGCATATATATTCATTTCTTACATATATATGTTCAGTTCTTACACATATATATTCAGTTTTACGCATATATATTCTGTTATTACACATATATATTCCGTTCTTACACATATATATTCAGTTCTTACGCATATATATTCATTTCTTACACATATATGTTCAGTTCTTACACTATATATTCAGTTCTTACGCATATATATTCAGTTCTTACGCATATATATTCCGTTCTTACACATATATATTCTGTTCTTAAACGTATATATTCCGTTCTTACACATATATATTCCGTTCAAATTCCGTTATTACACATATATATTCCGTTCTTACACATATATATTCCGTTTCTTACAGCATATATATTCCATTCTCACATATATATTCCTTTCTTACGCATATATATTCAGTTCTTACGCATATCTATTCATTTCTTACACATATATGTTCAGTTCTTACACATATATATTCCGTTCTTACACGTATATATTCCGCACTTACATATACATATTCCGTTTTTACACATATAATCCGTTCTTACATATATATATTCCGTTCTTACGCATATATATTCCGTTCTTACACATATATATTCAGTTCTTACGCATATATATTCCGTTCTTACACATATATATTCCGTTCTTACGCATATATATTCAGTTCTTATACATATATTCAGTTCTTACACATATATATTCCGTTCTTACACATGTATTTTCAATTCTTACACATATATATTCCGTTCTTACACGTACATATTCCGTTCTTACGCATATATATTCCGTTCTTACACATATATATTCAGTTGTTACACATATATATTCCGTTCTTACAAATATATATTCCGTTCTTACACTTACATATTCCGTTCTGACACATATATTCAGTTCTTACACATATATATTCCGTTCTTACACATATATATTCCGTTCTTACACATATATATTCAGTTATTACGCATATATATTCAGTTCTATCACATATATATTCAGTTTTACGCATATATATTCAGTTCTTACACATATATATTCCGTTCTTACGCATATATATTCAGTTCTTACGCATATATATTCAGTACTTACGCATAAATATTCAGTTCTTACGCATAAATATTTAGTTCTTACGCATATATATTCAGTTTTTACACATATATATTCAGTTCTTACACATATATATTCAGTTCTTACACATATATATTCCGTTATTACACGTAAATATTCCGTTCTTACACATATATATTCCGTTCTTACGCATATACTTTCAGTTCTTACGCGTATATATTCCGTTCTTACGCATATATATTCAGTTCTTACGCATATATATTCAGTTCTTACGCATATATATTCAATTCTAACACATATATATTCAGTTTTACGCATATATATTCAGTACTTACGCATATATATTCAGTTATTACGCATATATATTCAGTTCTATCACATATATATTCAGTTTTACGCATATATATTCAGTTCTTATACATATATATTCCGTTCTTACGCATATATATTCAGTTCTTATGCATATATATTCAGTACTTACGCATAAATATTCAGTTCTTACGCATACATATTTAGTTCTTACGCATATATATTCAGTTTTTACACATATATATTCAGTTCTTAACACATATATATTCAGTTCTTACACATATATATTCCGTTATTACACGTAAATATTCCGTTCTTACACATATATATTCCGTTCTTACGCATATACTTTCAGTTCTTACGCGTATATATTCCGTTCTTACGCATATATATTCAGTTCTTACGCATATATATTCAGTTCTTACGCATATATATTCAATTCTAACAGATATATATTCAGTTTTACGCATATATATTCAGTACTTACGCATATATATTCAGTTATTACGCATATATATTCAGTTCTATCACATATATATTCAGTTTTACGCATATATATTCAGTTCTTATACATATATATTCCGTTCTTACGCATATATATTCAGTTCTTACGCATATATATATTCAGTACTTACGCATAAATATTCAGTTCTTACGCATACATATTCAGTTCTTACGCATATATATTCAGTTTTTACACATATATATTCAGTTCTTACACATATATATTCCGTTTTTACACGTAAATATTCCGTTCTTACACATATATATCCCGTTCTTACACGTATATATTCCGTTCTTACACGTGTATATTCCGTTCTTACACATATAAATTCCGTTTTTACACATATATTATTCCGTTCTTAAACGTTTATATCTGTTCTTACACATACATATTCCGTTCTTACACCTATATATTCAGTTTTTACACGTATATATTCCGTTCTTACAGATATATATTCCGTTCGTACGCATAAATATTCAGTTCTTACACATATATATTCCGTTCTTACACATATATATTCAGTTCTTACAAATATATATTCCGTTCTTACACATATATATTCCGTTCTTACACATATATATTCCGTTTTTACGCATATAGATTCAGTTCTTACGCATATATATTCAGTTCTTACGCATATATATTTAGTTCTAATACATATATATTCAGTTTTACGCTTATATATTCAGTTCTTACGCATATATATTCAGTTTTACGCATATATATTCAGTTCTTATACATATATATTCCGTTCTTACGCATATATATTCAGTTCTTATGCATATATATTCAGTACTTACGCATAAATATTCAGTTCTTACGCATACATATTTAGTTCTTACGCATATATATTCAGTTTTTACACATATATATTCAGTTCTTACACATATATATTCAGTTCTTACACATATATATTCCGTTATTACACGTAAATATTCCGTTCTTACACATATATATTCGTTCTTACGCATATACTTTCAGTTCTTACGCGTATATATTCCGTTCTTACGCAATATATATTCAGTTCTTACGCATATATATTCAGTTCTTACGCATATATTCAATTCTAACAGAGTATATATTCAGTTTTACGCATATATATTCAGTACTTACGCATATATATTCAGTTATTACGCATATATATTCAGTTCTATCACATATATATTCAGTTTTACGCATATATATTCAGTTCTTATACATATATATTCCGTTCTTACGCATATATATTCAGTTCTTACGCATATATATTCAGTACTTACGCATAAATATTCAGTTCTTACGCATACATATTCAGTTCTTACGCATATATATTCAGTTTTTTACACATATATATTCAGTTCTTACACATATATATTCCGTTTTTACACGTAAATATTCCGTTCTTACACATATATATCCCGTTCTTACACGTATATATTCCGTTCTTACACGTGTATATTCCGTTCTTACACATATAAATTCCGTTTTTACACATATATTATTCCGTTCTTAAACGTTTATATTCTGTTCTTACACATACATATTCCGTTCTTACACCTATATATTCAGTTTTTACACGTATATATTCCGTTCTTACAGATATTTATTCCGTTCGTACGCATAAATATTCAGTTCTTACACATATATATTCCGTTCTTACACATATATATTCAGTTCTTACAAATATATATTCCGGTCTTACACATATATATTCGTTCTTACACATATATATTCCGTTTTTACGCATATAGATTCAGTTCTTACGCATATATATTCAGTTCTTACGCATATATATTTAGTTCTAATACATATATATTCAGTTTTTACGCTTATATATTCAGTTCTTACGCATATATATTCAGTTTTTACGCATATATATTCAGTTCATACGCATATATATTCAGTTCTTATGCATATATATTCCGTTCTTATACATATATATTCCGTTTTTTACACATATATATTCAGTTCTTACGCATATATATTCAGTTCTTATGAATATATATTCATTTCTTACGCATATATATTCAGTTCTATCACATTAATATTCAGTTTTACGCATATATATTCAGTTCTTACACATATATATTCCGTTCTTACGCATATATATTCAGTTCTTACGCATATATATTCAGTTCTTACGCATATATATTCAATTCTAACAAATATATTTTCAGTTTTACGCATATATATTCGTACTTACGCATATATATTCAGTTATTACGCATATATATTCAGTTCTATCACATATATATTCAGTTTTACGCATATATATTCAGTTCTTACACATATATATTCCGTTCTTACGCATATATATTCAGTTCTTACGTATATATATTCAGTCCTTACGCATAAATATTCAGTTCTTACGCATACATATTCAGTTCCTACGCATATATATTCAGTTCTTACACATATATATTCAGTTCTTACACATATATATTCCATTATTACACGTAAATATTCCGTTCTTACACATATATATTCCGTTCTTACGCATATATTTTCAGTTCTTACGCGTATATATTCAGTTCTTACGCATATATGTTCAGTTCTTATGCATTTATGTTCAGTTCTTTCGCATATATGTTCAGTTCTTACGCATATATATTCAGTTCTTACGCATATATATTCATTCAGTTCTTACGCATATATTTTCAGTTCTTACGCATATATATTCAGTTCTAACGCATATATGATCAGTTCTTACGCATATATTGAGTTCTTACGCATATATATTCAGTTCTTACGCATATATGTTCCGTTCTTACGCATATATATTCAGTTTTTACGCATATATGTTCCGTTCTTACGCATATATATTCCGTTCTTACACGTATATATTCCGTTCTTACACGTATATATTCCGTTCTTACACATATATATTCCGTTATTTCACATATATATTCCGTTCTTACACCTATATATTCCGTTCTTACACCTATATATTCCGTTCTTACACATATATATTCCGTTCTTACGCATTTATATTCCGTTCTTACGCATATATATTCAGTTCTTACACATATATATTCAGTTCTTACACATATATATTCAGTTATTACACATACATATTTAGTTTTTACACATATATATTCAGTTCTTACACATATCTATTCAGTTCTTACACATATATATTCACTTCTTACACATATATATTCCGTTCTTACACATATATATTCAGTTCTTAAACATATATATTCAGTTTTTACACATATATATTCAGTTCTTACACATATATATTAAGTTTTTACACATATATATTCACTTCTTACACATATATATTCCGTTCTTACACATATATATTCCGTTCTTACACATATATATTCCGTTCTTACACATATATATTCAGCTCTTACGCATATATATTCAGTTCTTACTCATATATATTTAGTTCTTACACATATATATTCAGTTCTTACACATATATATTCAGTTCTTACACATATATATTCCGTTTTTACACATATATATTCCGTTCTTACACATATATATTCTGTTCTTACACATATATATTCCGTTCTTACACATATATATTCCGTTCTTACATATATATATTCCATACTTACGCATATATGTTCAGTTCTTACGCGTACATGTTTAGTTCTTACGCATATATGTTCAGTTCTTACGCATATATATTCAGTTCTTACGCACATATCTTCATTCAATTCTTACGCATATATGTTCAGTTCTTACGCATATATATTCAGTTCGTACGCATATATGTTCAGTTCTTACGCATATATTGAGTTCTTACGCATATATTTTCAATTCTTACGCATATATATTCAGTTCTTATGCATATATGTTCAGTTCTTACGCATATATGTTCAGTTCTTAGGCATATATATTCCGTTCTAATGCATAAATATTCAGTTCTTACACATGTATATATTCCGTTATTACACATATATATTCCGTTCTTTCACATATATATTCCGTTCTTACACCTATATATTCCGTTCTTACACGTATATATTCCGTTCTTACACGTATATATTCCGTTCTTACACATATATATTCCGTTCTTGCGCATATATATTCCGTTCTTACGCATATATATTCAGTTCTTACACATATATATTCAGTTCTTACACATATATATTCACTTCTTACACATATATATTCCGTTCTTACACATATATATTCAGTTCTTAAACTGATATATTCAGTTCTTACACATATATATTCAGTTCTTACACATATATATTGAGTTCTTACACATATATATTCACTTCTTACACATATATATTCCGTTCTTACACATATATATTCCGTTCTTACACATATATATTCCATTATTACACATATATATTCAGGTCTTACGCATATATATTCAGTTGTTACGCATATATATTCAGTTTTTACGCATATATATTCAGTTCTTACGCATATAAATTCAGTTCTTACACATTATATATTCAGAACTTACACATATATATTCAGTTCTTACACATATATATTCCGTTTTTACACATATATATTCAGTTCTTACACATATATATTCTGTTCTTACACATATATATTCCGTTCTTACACGTATATATTCCGTTCTTACACATATATATTCCATTCTTACGCATATATGTTCAGTTCTTACGCGTACATATTCAGTTCTTACGCATATATGTTCAGTTCTTATGCATATATGTTCAGTTCTTACGCATATATGTTCAGTTCTTACGCATATATATTCATTTCTTACGCATATATCTTCATTCAGTTCTTACGCATATATGTTCAGTTCTTACGCATATATATTCAGTTCGTACGCATATATGCTCAGTTCTTACGCATATATTGAGTTTTTACGCATATATTTTCAATTCTTACGCATATATATTCATTTCTTATGCATATATGTTTAGTTCTTACGCATATACATGTATGTTCAGTTCTTAGGCATATATATTCCGTTCTAATGCATATATATTCAGTTCTTACACATGTATATATTCCGTTTTTACACATATATATTCCGTTCTTACACATATATATTCCGTTCTTAAACATATATATTCAGTTCTTACGCATATATATTCAGTTCTTACGCATACATATTCAGTTCTTACGCATATATATTCATTCAGTTCTTAGGCATATATATTCAGTTCTTATGCATATATTTTCAGTTCTTATGCATTTATGTTCAGTTCTTTACGCATATATATTCAGTTCTTACGCATATATATTCAGTTCTTACGCATATATATTCATTCAGTTCTTACGCATATATTTTCAGTTCTTTTGCATATATATTCAGTTCTTACACATATATATTCAGTTCTTATGCATATATTTTCAGTTCTTATGCATTTATGTGCAGTTCTTACGCATATATGTTCAGTTCTTACGCATATATATTCAGTTCTTACGCATATATATTCATTCAGTTCTTACGCATATATTTTCAGTTCTTTTGCATATATATTCAGTTCTTACGCATATATGATCAGTTCTTACGCATATATTGAGTTCTTACGCATATATGTTCCGTTCTTACGGATATATATTCAGTTCTTACGCATATATGTTCAGTTCTTACGCATATATGTTCAGTTCTTACGCATATATATTCCGTTCTAATGCATATATATTCCGTTCTTACACATATATATTCCGTTCTTTCACCTATATATTCCGTTCTTACACGTCTATATTCCGTTCTTACGCATATATTTTCAGTTCTTTTGCATATATATTCAGTTCTTACGCATATATGATCAGTTCTTACGCATATATTGAGTTCTTACGCATATATGTTCCGTTCTTACGCATATATATTCAGTTCTTACGCATATATGTTCAGTTCTTACGCATATATGTTCCGTTCTTACGCATATATATTCAATTCTTACGCATATATATTCCGTTCTAATGCATATATATTCCGTTCTTACACATATATATTCCGTTCTTACACCTATATATTCCGTTCTTACACGTCTATATTCCGTTCTTACACATATATATTCCGTTCTTACGCATATATATTCCGTCCTTACGCATATATATTCAGTCCTTACACATATATATTCAGTTCTTACACATATATATTTAGTTCTTACACATATATATTCAGTTTTTACACATATCTATTCAGTTCTTATACATATATATTCACTTCTTACACATATATATTCCGTTCTTACACATATATATTCAGTTCTTAAACATATATATTCAGTTCTTACATATATATATTCAGTTCTTACACATATATATTGAGTTCTTACACATATATATTCACTTCTTACACATATATATTCCGTTCTTACAGATATATATTCCGTTCTTACACATATATATTCCGTTCTTACACATATATATTCAGTTCTTACGCACATATATTCAGTTCTTACGCATATATATTCAGTTCTTACGCATATATATTCAGTTCTTACGCATATATATTCAGTTCTTACACATATATATTCAGTTCTTACACATATATATTCAGTTCTTACACATATATATTCAGTTTTTACGCATATATATTCCGTTCTTACACATATATATTCTGTTCTTACACATATATATTCCGTTCTTACACGTATATATTCCGTTCTTACACATATATATTCCATTCTTACGCATATATGTTCAGTTCTTACGCGTACATATTCAGTTCTTACGCATATATGTTCTGTTCTTATGCATATATGTTCAGTTCTTACGCATATATGTTCAGTTCTAATGCATATATATTCAGTTCTTACGCATATATCTTCATTCAGTTCTTACGCATATATGTTCAGTTCTTACTCATATATATTCAGTTCTTACGCATATATGTTCAGTTCTTACGCATATATACACATATATATTCAGTTCTTACACATATATATTCCGTTTTTACACATATATATTCAGTTCTTACACATATATATTCAGTTCTTACACATATATATTCACTTCTTACACATATATATTCACTTCTTACACATATATATTCAGTTCTTACGCATATATGTTCAGTTCTTACGCATATATATTCAGTTCTTACGCATATATGTTCAGTTCTTACGCATATATACACATATATATTCCGTTCTTACACATATATATTATATTTTTACACATATATATTCAGTTCTAACACATATATATTCAGTTCTTACACATATATATTCACTTCTTACACATATATATTCAGTTCTTTCGCATATATATTCAGTTCTTTCGCAAATATATTCAGTTCTTACGCATATATGCTCAGTACTTACGCTTATATATATTCAGTTCTTACGCATATATATTTCGTTCTTACGCATATATATTCAGTTCTTACACATATATATTCCGTTCTTACACATATATATTCAGTTCTTACACATATATATTCACTTCTTACACATATATATTCAGTTCTTACACATATATATTCCGTTCTTACACATATATACACATATATATTCCGTTCTTACACATATATATTCCGTTCTTACACGTACATATTCCGTTCTTACACATATATATTCCGTTCTTACACATATATATTCCGTTCTTAAGCATATATATTCAGTTCTTACGCATATATATTCAGTTCTTACGCATATATATTCATTTCGTACACATATATGTTCAGTTCTTACGCATATATATTCAGTTTTACGCATATATATTCAGTTCTTACGCATATATATTCAGTTCTTACACATATATATATTCAGTTCTTACACATATATTCAGTTCTTACACATATATATTCCGTTCTTACACATATATATTCACTACTTACACATATATATTCACTTCTTACACATATATATTCAGTTCTTACACATATATATTGAGTTCTTACACATATATAATCATTTCTTACACATATATATTCCGTTCTTACACATATATATTCCGTTCTTACACATATATATTCCATTCTTACACATATATAGTCAGTTCTTACGTATATATATTCAGTTCTTACACATATATATTCAGTTCTTACACATATATATTCTGTTCTTACACATATATATTTCGTTCTTACACGTATATATTCCGTTCTTACACATATATATTCCATTCTTACGCATATATGTTCAGTTCTTACGCGTATATATTCAGTTCTTACACGTATATATTCCGTTATTACACATACATATTCCGTTCTTACACATATATATTCCGTTCTTACACATATATATTCAGCTCTTACGCGTATATATTCAGTTCTTACTCATATATATTTAGTTCTTACACATATATATTCAGTTCTTACACATATATATTCAGTTCTTACACATATATATTCCGTTTTTAAACATATATATTCCGTTCTTACACTTATATATTCTGTTCTTACACATATATATTCCGTTCTTACACGTATATATTCCGTTCTTACACATATATATTCCATACTTACGCATATATGTTCAGTTCTTACGCGTACATATTCAGTTCTTACGCATATATATGTTCAGTTCTTATGCATATATGTTTAGTTCTTACGCATATATTTTCAGTTCTTACGCATATATATTCAGTTCTTACGCACATATCTTCATTCAGTTATTACGCATATATGTTCAGTTCTTACGCATATATATTCAGTTCGTACGCATATATGTTCAGTTCTTACGCATATATTGAGTTCTTACGCATATATTTTCAATTATTACGCATATATATTCAGTTCTAATGCATATATGTTCAGTTCTTACGCATATATGTTCAGTTCTTAGGCATATATATTCCGTTCTAATGCATAAATATTCAGTTCTTACACATGTATATATTCCGTTATTACACATATATATTCCGTTCTTTCACATATATATTCCGTTCTTACACCTATATATTCCGTTCTTACACGTATATATTCCGTTCTTACACGTATATATTCCGTTCTTACACATATATATTCCGTTCTTGCGCATATATATTCCGTTCTTACGCATATATGTTCAGTTCTTACACATATATATTAAGTTCTTACACATATATATTCACTTCTTACACATATATATTCCGTTCTAACACATATATATTCAGTTCTTACACATATATATATTCAGTTCTTACACATATATTCAGTTCTTACACATATATATTCCGTTCTTACACATATATATTCACTTCTTACACATATATATTCACTTCTTACACATATATATTCAGTTCTTACACATATATATTGAGTTCTTACACATATATATTCATTTCTTACACATATATATTCCGTTCTTACACATATATATTCCGTTCTTACACATATATATTCCATTCTTACACATATATAGTCAGTTCTTACGTATATATATTCAGTTCTTACACATATATATTCAGTTCTTACACATATATATTCTGTTCTTACACATATATATTTCGTTCTTACACGTATATATTTCGTTCTTACACATATATATTCCATTCTTACGCATATATGTTCAGTTCTTACGCGTATATATTCAGTTCTTACACGTATATATTCCGTTATTACACATACATATTCCGTTCTTACACATATATATTCCGTTCTTACACATAAATATTCAGCTCTTACGCATATATATTCAGTTCTTACTCATATATATTTAGTTCTTACACATATATATTCAGTTCTTACACATATATATTCAGTTCTTACACATATATATTCCGTTTTTAAACATATATATTCCGTTCTTACACTTATATATTCTGTTCTTACACATATATATTCCGTTCTTAACGTATATATTCCGTTCTTACACATATATATTCCATACTTACGCATATATGTTCAGTTCTTACGCGTACATATTCAGTTCTTACGCATATATATGTTCAGTTCTTATGCATATATGTTTAGTTCTTACGCATATATTTTCAGTTCTTACGCATATATATTCAGTTCTTACGCACATATCTTCATTCAGTTATTACGCATATATGTTCAGTTCTTACGCATATATATTCAGTTCGTACGCATATATGTTCAGTTCTTACGCATATATTGAGTTCTTACGCATATATTTTTAATTATTACGCATATATATTCAGTTCTAATGCATATATGTTCAGTTCTTACGCATATATGTTCAGTTCTTAGGCATATATATTCCGTTCTAATGCATAAATATTCAGTTCTTACACATGTATATATTCCGTTATTACACATATATATTCCGTTCTTTCACATATATATTCCGTTCTTACACCTATATATTCCGTTCTTACACGTATATATTCCGTTTTTACACGTATATATTCCGTTCTTACACATATATATTCCGTTCTTGCGCATATATATTCCGTTCTTACGCATATATGTTCAGTTCTTACACATATATATTAAGTTCTTACACATATATATTCACTTCTTACACATATATATTCCGTTCTTACACATATATATTCAGGTCTTACGCATATATATTCAGTTCTTATGCATATATATTCAGTTTTTACGCATATATATTCAGTTCTTACGCATATAAATTCAGTTCTTACACATATATATTCAGTTCTTACACATATATATTCAGTTCTTACACATATATATTCCGTTTTTACACATATATATTCAGTTCTTACACATATATAGTCTGTTCTTACACATATATATTCCGTTCTTACACGTATATATTCCGTTCTTACACATATATATTCCATTCTTACGCATATATGTTCAGTTCTGACGCGTACATATTCAGTTCTTACGCATATATGTTCAGTTCTTATGCATATATGTTCAGTTCTTACACATATATATTTAGTTCTTACACATATATATTCAGTTCTTACACATATCTATTCAGTTCTTATACATATATATTCACTTCTTACACATATATATTCCGTTCTTACACATATATATTCAGTTCTTAAACATATATATTCAGTTCTTACATATATATATTCAGTTCTTACACATATATATTGAGTTCTTACACATATATATTCACTTCTTACACATATATATTCCGTTCTTACAGATATATATTCCGTTCTTACACATATATATTCCGTTCTTACACATATATATTCAGTTCTTACGCACATATATTCAGTTCTTACGCATATATATTCAGTTCTTACGCATATATATTCAGTTCTTACGCATATATATTCAGTTCTTACACATATATATTCAGTTCTTACACATATATATTCAGTTCTTACACATATATATTCAGTTTTTACTTATATATATTCCGTTCTTACACATATATATTCTGTTCTTACACATATATATTCCCTTCTTACACGTATATATTCCGTTCTTACACATATATATTCCATTCTTACGCATATATGTTCAGTTCTTACGCGTACATATTCAGTTCTTACGCATATATGTTCTGTTCTTATGCATATATGTTCAGTTCTTACGCATATATGTTCAGTTCTAATGCATATATATTCAGTTCTTACGCATATATCTTCATTCAGTTCTTACGCATATATGTTCAGTTCTTACTCATATATATTCAGTTCTTACGCATATATGTTCAGTTCTTACGCATATATACACATATATATTCAGTTCTTACACATATATATTCCGTTTTTACACATATATATTCAGTTCTTACACATATATATTCAGTTCTTACACATATATATTCACTTCTTACACATATATATTCAGTTCTTACACATATATATTCAGTTCTTACGCATATATGTTCAGTTCTTACGCATATATATTCAGTTCTTACGCATATATGTTCAGTTCTTACGCATATATACACATATATATTCCGTTCTTACACATATATATTATATTTTTACACATATATATTCAGTTCTAACACATATATATTCAGTTTTTACACATATATATTCACTTCTTACACATATATATTCAGTTCTTTCGCATATATATTCAGTTTTTTCGCAAATATATTCAGTTCTTACGCATATATGCTCAGTACTTACGCTTATATATATTCAGTTCTTACGCATATATATTTCGTTCTTACGCATATATATTCAGTTCTTACACATATATATTCCGTTCTTACACATATATATTCAGTTCTTACACATATATATTCACTTCTTACACATATATATTCAGTTCTTACACATATATATTCCGTTCTTACACATATATACACATATATATTCCGTTCTTACACATATATATTCCGTTCTTACACGTACATATTCCGTTCTTACACATATATATTCCGTTCTTACACATATATATTCCGTTCTTAAGCATATATATTCAGTTCTTACGCATATATATTCAGTTCTTACGCATATATATTCATTTCGTACACATATATGTTCAGTTCTTACGCATATATATTCAGTTTTACGCATATATATTCAGTTCTTACGCATATATATTCAGTTCTTACACATATATATATTCAGTTCTTACACATATATTCAGTTCTTACACATATATATTCCGTTCTTACACATATATATTCACTTCTTACACATATATATTCACTTCTTACACATATATATTCAGTTCTTACACATATATATTGAGTTCTTACACATATATATTCATTTCTTACACATATATATTCCGTTCTTACACATATATATTCCGTTCTTACACATATATATTCCATTCTTACACATATATAGTCAGTTCTTACGTATATATATTCAGTTCTTACACATATATATTCAGTTCTTACACATATATATTCTGTTCTTACACATATATATTTCGTTCTTACACGTATATATTCCGTTCTTACACATATATATTCCATTCTTACGCATATATGTTCAGTTCTTACGCGTATATATTCAGTTCTTACACGTATATATTCCGTTATTACACATACATATTCCGTTCTTACACATATATATTCCGTTCTTACACATATATATTCAGCTCTTACGCATATATATTCAGTTCTTACTCATATATATTTAGTTCTTACACATATATATTCAGTTCTTACACATATATATTCAGTTCTTACACATATATATTCCGTTTTTAAACATATATATTCCGTTCTTACAATTATATATTCTGTTCTTACACATATATATTCCGTTCTTACACGTATATATTCCGTTCTTACACATATATATTCCATACTTACGCATATATGTTCAGTTCTTACGCGTACATATTCAGTTCTTACGCATATATATGTTCAGTTCTTATGCATATATGTTTAGTTCTTACGCATATATTTTCAGTTCTTACGCATATATATTCAGTTCTTACGCACATATCTTCATTCAGTTATTACGCATATATGTTCAGTTCTTACGCATATATATTCAGTTCGTACGCATATATGTTCAGTTCTTACGCATATATTGAGTTCTTACGCATATATTTTCAATTATTACGCATATATATTCAGTTCTAATGCATATATGTTCAGTTCTTACGCATATATGTTCAGTTCTTAGGCATATATATTCCGTTCTAATGCATAAATATTCAGTTCTTACACATGTATATATTCCGTTATTACACATATATATTCCGTTCTTTCACATATATATTCCGTTCTTACACCTATATATTCCGTTCTTACACGTATATATTCCGTTCTTACACGTAT
>JAWPHD010021047.1:0-29494 GCA_037043455.1 Cyrtodaria siliqua | reverse complement strand
GCCATATTTTGATGGCAGTGTCATCTAATAGCTGTACATCCAATTTCAGACTCTGGTCATCTCACCTGCAACAACAAACACTATCTGTCAGCAATTATTAAAAATATTTAAAACTGAAGAACACACTACTACTTTTTAAGGCGTAAGATGTATCCTACTGTGGATTTCAAGGGAGCTAACTGTGTAGTGAGACCTATTAGGTCACCACTTTATTGGGTCGAAAAGTGCATATCTGCAGGATAAAAACATTTCGACAATGAACCGAGTATCTAATCTCCTGGATCAGGTAGCATGTAACAAAAGAGAAAGGGTTATCTTAACTAAACTGATTTTAGTATGCCAACCGAAAATCCAAGCGTGACAACTGACCCCCGAGCCTTGTGGATTTTATGGTATACTCTCTAGCTCGTGTTTGAACAATGTTAAATTGCCATGAGCAATGGAACAGTCTTGATCAAGGTCAAGGTCTGATCCTTCCTCCTCCAAACAGATAAATGTTACAAACTCCTATTTTTCCTAGGTTGCACCTCTCATTTAAAATCCTGAATCCGTGACTAGTGCAATAACTGCTGTGCACGTATCTGACACTCGCATGCTGTTACTGAAGTTGATATATTTCAAATACAGGTTATTTGATTACGACTAGTTTCAAGTATAATGCAAATAGATATTATGTAGGACGTGCACACACGAGATAATATCGTGCTGTAATCAAGTATGTCTGCACATACTCGTAAAGTATGCAGGTGAATCGTATCAATTAGGGCACATTATGTCTGTATGGATAGAGTGTTATCTGAAGTATTAAGGTGTAGAAATTACAAGTATTTCAGTTTAAATATATGTGTTTGACAAAACGGACAGGTGTTCAGAGGCAAAGTTAAAATGGATATTTTCGAAATGCATATTGACTGGGCGATGTTGGTTGTATGTGGGTTTACGATTCTGTTGTCGTACATGCTACTTCGAAAACCGAATAAATGGCCTCCAGGACCACTTGCGTTTCCACTTCTTGGAAGCTTCGGTTTTTTAATGAAACTGGCAAAGGCACCTCCATATATAGTATACGCAGGCGATATAATGACCGTCTGGATCGGCCCCAAATCCTATGATCATAATCAACGGATATGACGCAATACATCAAGCTCTTGTTAATCAAGCGTCCGATTTTAACGACAGACCCAACTGGACCACGCAGTTTAAATTTACTTTGGAAAACGGAAAAGGTACGTTACTTCGAAAAGCGTAATTATTAATTCTCTTTCACTTCTTAATATATTTCCTTCGTGCGTCTGCTCTTACATATGTGTGAGTTTTTTGTACGACACAGAGAATGTCACTTAGTCAAATGGAGTCAACGTATTAAGCAAATCAATGCGGAAATCATCGGACTTTATTTTACGTAATGTTATCTGACGTCATGTACGTTATCTGACGTCATAAAATAAACAATATAAAAAATACGCTAAGTTATCACTACAACTTTACATTACACCCAAAAGGAACTTTAGTACCAAGCCTTCTTATCCAAAGATCTTCTGTTAGCTGTCTATATATCCGAACTTCGTAAAACACTCCTTGTAATATTGTTACACTCAAATCATTTTCACTGTGACCTTCAAAATGCCTATTTATCTTTTTTCTGCCTGCAATCTTATATCTCGGAGGTGCTCTGTAATGCGTTCTTTCAAATGTCTTTCTGTTCCTCCTACGTATATTGTTTTGTCACATCGTACACACATGTGAGGCCATATACCAGATTCCTGTCAGTGCAACTTATATTTGTGACTGTGTGGAATGATTCTTTCCTAGATACGTCAGAAAGGTTACCATCTTGAACATTCATGGCGTTTATTTAGTAATTGCTCTGTTTGTTTTCCAGTGAAACAGTGTATCACATAAACATACGTTTATCACATATATGGCCTCATGTGTGTACGATGTGACAAAACAGATATTGCCAAGTACTTGTAAAGGATGTTGAGAATGGATTCATACATATAATAGCGCAGTATCCACTAAATATTCTTTAACAGTTCAAAACGTTTGTTATAACATATAAATATGTATTTTGATATATAGTTTATTTCTTTATTTAAGCCAAATATGTCCCATGAACATGTTTAAATAATATACATATCTATACATAAATTTCACTGGTGAGACAAGCAAGAGCATAATGTATTTATATAGCAAGTTATTGTATGTAACAAACTACATGAATATACGTATTCATTCATTCATGTTTCCATTACATGCAATAACTCATTTATTTACTTATTTCTCTTATCCATTCAGCCTTACATTCGTTTATTATGTATAAGTCACGGCATATTTTAATAAGTAAACAATAACATTCATAATTATGCAGTATGATTTACCAAGCTTAAGTAAATAAGTAATATATCCCTTTGGGAGAGATCTTTCTACAAAACAGGTATTTATACATAAAGCAGGTATTTATACATATCGAGCTTGTAAAATTAAGTTCATGAAAGTTCCCTGAGTTACTTTAGTATTTATTTATAAGTATTCGTAGTTCAAAAGATTTGTATACGAACACGGATAACTTTCTGATTTCAGACTCGCATGTGCTATTTATTAGTTGTGTAAATTTTAAGAAGCTTGGGTGTTTCCAAAAGTATTTCTTTATATATATAGTTCTTAAATCGTTGTAGTCTGAGTTTTGTCAGAGCAGAGCAAAATTTAGATATATTTATTTTATCTAGATACTGTTTGAATTCAAACATCTCCGACACCTTGCGCTAGCCACACATCATAGAAACCTAGTCTAGATAACAAATGTTTTACTTGTGATGTCCAGTTTACTCTGTTAATGTGCAATTCACTATCGTTTTTAAGCATACTATACACTACTTTTGTGTATTTTGTTTGATCACACAAACACAGTTTCAACCAATATTTAATTATTATATATATCGTTTATTTATAAAATGTATGCGTCCTATTTCACCGTATATGATACATAAGTCAAGGTGATAACATTAGTGTCTTCATCACTGTTGAGAAGAATTTAATAATCTAAAGTTTAAAGAATTCTAAATATCTCATCAAAAAGCTGCTTTCTTTCATTCACAAAATATTCACATTCCATGAGGAAATGATATTCATTTTTTACTAAATTACTTTACATTAACTACAATATCTTAAATTACAATCTATTTTCTTGTAACGACCAACTTCTATTTCTAATTTATGGGTACTGATTCTAAAATTAGTGAAACATTTTATAATAGAAAGGTCTTTAATAATATTAAAATATGGTTCTTTACATAACCTGTTTTTAAACAGCGTATAAGTTCTTAATTTACCAGACTGAGTATAACTTATAGAACAGTTATTTACAGTAGAAGCCCATTCATGTTTATACTGATCTATTAACTTCTTTTTAACAATAGTTGATAGATTAGATATATGTAACTGCAAATCAGATGTATCAAGATATTTTATAATAAACTACCATGCTTTCTTATTACAGTTGTAAAGAAACGTACTTTCTCATAATTTAAAAGCACATTTTAATAAATCACTAGTACCGTTGTTATATAGGCGTTGCAAATATTTAACTGTATTACAAAGTACATCAATATAAACTGGATGTCTACCTAACTCTCCCATGACAGCAGCTTTAGTATGTAGTTTCTCACATGGCACAGAATTAAGCGTTTTGAATATGTTGTAATTATCAGGCGCGTGGGCCCTGTAGGCCTGCATATAATTGAACGATTTAGCATTTTGAAACGATTGAGAATGTAATAAAATATGAGAGGATGGTGGGGGAGGGCATACCGTATGCAACATTTAAAATCTAATAGCATGTTAGTCCTATAATAACTAATGACGATCACATCTGTAACAACGGTGTGTCGGCAAACTAGTTTACTGTTATTCGAATATATATATATATATCCAGACTAATAAATGTTTGTTTGGCATTTAACATATCCAGACCATAAATAATTCGAAAGTCATGTGTTCTTTTAAAAGACATGTGTCCCCTTATAAAAATATTGATCGTAACTGTTTTTCTAAGAGTTTGTGTAAGAGTTGATGCAAGTTCGGTAACACCATAAGACATTGTAGTATACTGCGACTGAATGGAGAACATACAGACGTCCTGACGGGTGGGGATGTTCGGATGAATGACTGGACAGTCATTTATGCATGATTCTTATTTAACAGTTTTATTTTTTTACAAAATGTATATGAAAAACCTGTTGCAACGGCTTTACATTATCAACTTCATACACAATGGGTTGTGCATTTCAGTCATAGTGAATTTTAAAACATGGCTGTAAAACAGATTATGATAAATACTAGAGGGTAAACTATATCAGTTGTTTATGTTCTTAAAAAATAAGATTGGAAATAAATAAGCCTTATATCTTACAAATGTCTAATCCTGAATGTGTACGGCAGAAAGCTTATGTAATCATTTCATATCCATTATATATAACACACTTATTATAATGTGATAGTATATGACTAAATATAGATATAAAAATCGAACAGGAAAAGCATTCAAGGACAACAGTCTATCCCAAACACACACAGAAACAAAGGACATATTTAAAAATGAATAAAAGGCACAGTAAGACACCACAAACACAAGTGGGTTGACAATAGGGCTACCGCTTTGGAGCGGTCAGTGGCAAACAAGGCCGCTGGGGGTTAAACCATGTTCTAGGGTGCACCAAACATCACACTTATCCTACTGTCAACCCAATAAAACGAGGCAGTGTAAATCAAGAAATCCCCGCCGCCTTGAACTATTCTCTAACCAACAAGGCAGCATTAATAGGCAATATAAGTAAAACACAAATATGCTCTTGTATATATAAATACTAAAAAGCAATAGCCCAGAAATATAGATATAAAAATCGAACAGGAAAAGCAGCATTCAAGGACGAAAGTCAACCACAAACACACACAGAAACAAAGAATAAATTTAAAGATGAATAAAAGGCCAAAAAAGACATCACAAACACAAACCAACAAGGCAGCATTAATAGGCAATATAAGTAAAACACAAAGATGCTCCTGTATTCATAAATACTAAAAAACAACAACAATAGCCTAGAAATCCATAAAGAAAGTATTCAATGACTTGGCAGAAGCCAGAACAACAAGAAAATAAACCACTGAGAGCACGACAAGGTAAGATTGCAGACAAACATCAAACGTCACCGTCTGTTTGGCTAAAATGTAATTCATTAAAGGATTTACTTGTTTCTTTCTCTTTAACTAGTAGTGTATACATGTCATCAACCTTTGTAAAATTAGGTTTAACAGAAAACAGATTATAGAAGTGTAGCACCCATTTATCTTGAATAACTTTAGCGTATAGATCATTTACATTATTCTCTTCCTCTTATTTTAACTCCTTAACAAGTTTTCAGTATTCATTAGGGTAACTACTATAAAGGTTATCTAATTTATCATTAATGCATTTCTGGAAATCTTTTTTTTCCTGCTTACATGCTCTACTGTACAGTTTTCTAAATTTATAAAATGAACATCTAATATGAGGATCGTTTGGGGTTTGAGAGTACACTACACTTTTATCAATCAAATGTTTTCGCATTACTTTTAGGTCATTATGGAACCATACAACACCTTTTTTCATTTCTTATTTTTCTTATTTTTCACAGGTATTTTTTCGTCTGAAATTAAGGATCTATCACAAACTGTATAAATAATATCATTACATTTGTGCAGAGCTTCCTTAGCATTATCATGCAAATTTTCCTCCAACATTAAATCAATTTTACAATTAATATCATTTGACGATAGTGCTTTAACAAATTGTAATGATAAAAACTCGTCCAAAATGTAACCTTGAGGAATTTCATGTAGTTTGGTTATATTGTCATCCTGACCATAATTAAAATTACTAAAATAATTCACATATATACTGGCATGATCACTTAAAAATGGAATGTGATCATTAACTTGAAATTACAATATATTTTCAAAAATGGTCTCTGACACTATACAAGAGTCAACTACACTGTTACCATTGTACTGGAAACAATTATAATGATATATTCCCCACTCTACCCACCCGCTCACACACGCACACGTACACTCAAGTGATATGAAAACGCAACACGGGAATTTCCGCTATATATTGTACACTCAAGTGATATGAAAACGCAACACGGGAATTTCCGCTATATATTGTACAATCAAGTGATATGAAAACGCAACACGGGAATTTCCGCTATATATTGTACACTCAAGTGATATGAAAACGCAACACGGGAATTTCCGCTATATATTGTACACTCAAGTGATATAAAACGCAACACGGGAATTTCCGCTATATATTGTACACTCAAGTGATATGAAAACGCAACACGGGAATTTCCGCTATATATTGTACACTCAAGTGATATGAAAACGCAACACGGGAATTTCCGCTATATATTGTATATACTGCACACTTAATTGCACATAATATTCCAAAGAAATCCCAAGATGTTTTTTAAAAAGAAAGTTGCAGTTAACTAGAGAAAGGACACAACTGTGATGCTGTAGATGTTTTAATCACACTACACTTTCTAACAAGAACTTCATAAATGTTGAAGTAGCTCTTTGAAAAATTGAGCTAGTTCAGTACTGTATTTAACGTAAATAGTTTGCAAAATGTTGCATCCTAAGTTTGCTCACATGATTGAGCCAAACGCGTACTCTGTGAATAATGAAACATTGAAGAAATACTATTTGCTGTATTATTTGTTGTTTTAGTATTTTTTCCTAAAGGAAAGGTCTTACGTAGCCATGTACCATTCGATTAAAAGCAGCATATTGTACATACAATATATAGCGGAAATTCCCGTGTTGCGTTTTCATATCACTTGAGTGTACAATATATAGCGGAAATTCCCGTGTTGCGTTTTCATATCACTTGAGTGTACAATATATAGAGGAAATTCCCGTGTTGCGTTTTCATATCACTTGAGTGTACAATATATAGCGGAAATTCCCGTGTTGCGTTTTCATATCACTTGAGTGTACAATATATAGCGGAAATTCCCGTGTTGCGTTTTCATATCACTTGAGTGTACAATATATAGCGGAAATTCCCGTGTTGCGTTTTCATATCACTTGAGTGTACAATATATAGCGGAAATTCCCGTGTTGCGTTTTCATATCACTTGAGTGTACAATATATAGCGGAAATTCCCGTGTTGCGTTTTCATATCACTTGAGTGTACAATATATAGCGGAAATTCCCGTGTTGCGTTTTCATATCACTTGAGTGTCAACGACATCATATGTATTACCCAGGACCCACACTTCCCTCAAACACACACGCATACACATATACACTTGTAGCAACTTAAAACTGAATAAATCATACGTTTACAACTTATCGATCAATTATTTCAATATTTTTTAGTAATATATTTGGGTATATATTGCATTTATACTAATATAATCTAGAATTATGTTATGTTTGTTTTTATTTATTGGAAGCAGACATCGTCGTGATATGGCTGAAACATTGTTACATGCGGCACCTCCTCCGCCCACCCCTCTCATACACGCACACATGCATGCGTAGCAAGGAAATCATACGTGTTACCCCGTGCCGTATTACAATTAATGCCATATGTATTACGTTAAATGAATCAAGCATTAAAGGGACAACGGCCATTGTGCTCCACAAACTTATTTAAAAGAAAGACTCGCATGAAAAAGTTACATCCGAAAGCTCATTATTTAATAAGAAAAAAAGTTTACCCTTAAAGGAAATAACTTCCACCAAAATCTGAATAGATAAACGTTTTAGTTATACACACTGGCACATTAGTTTAGTCGGGTGGGGTTAACTAACGGTTTTGGCTGACAATCCATCAAGACTTTAGGATGAAATTCTTGATTTATTCCATGCGTTTACACCAAATAGTGTAGTTTCACTCTCTCTAGGGGTGGCTATAAATAACATATGTGTTGATGAGCCGTTAAATACAATTCAATTTCCTTATTTAGTCATTATCTCACCACTCAGTACGTTATAATAACACTTTAGACTGTCTGTGAGGTCTAGATATCAACGGATGTGTATGCTGTGGGTTGGCTCTAACTAACATGTAGCGTGCTAATGAGCCATAAAATAAGATTCAATTAAATTAAATTTTCTAATTTAGTCATTATTACACCATGCAATACGTTATAATACCACTTCCCATGCTCTCTGGGGGTATATACATCAATTGATGTTGATGCTTTAAGGTGGCTCTCAAAGTCATATTATGTGTTGATGAGCCGTTAAACAATTTATATTTCAGTTCAATTTACTTATTTAATCATTATTTCACCTCTCAAAAAGTTATACTACCACATTCTTCTCTCTCTGTAGCGGCTCTAAATAATATATAATGTGTTGATGAGTCGTTAAACAATATTCAATTCATTGTTTCACCACTCAATAAGTTATAATACACCTTCCACTTTCTCTGGGCGGCTCTAAATAACCTATACTATCCCAGCCAGCATTCTATATCAAGCCGACATCAAATCGATGTCATTGTCTTTATCGGCCCGATGTCGGTTATAATCTCGGTTGCAAATAGGCCCGACGTCGGTCCGACGTCAGCTTGTGATATTCGCCCGACATCAACCCGACGTCGGTTGAACATATGTGCCCGTTATTAAAATGACATCTACCCGATGACAGCTAAACTTCACATTCATTCTATTGTCAACATCGTTCAGGGAATAGTACTGACCACCCAGCTAGCTCAGTAGGTAGAGCATCGAATAAATAATCCAAAATATATGTTTCGCAACATACAATATTATCGGGCGTTTATTTCCGTCCGAATTTTCGATCAAATCGATACAATTAATACTGAAAAAGTTTTCATTATATATACTACCTATTTAATATATTTATGTTAGTGCTTATCTCAATTAGCTCGATTGGAAAAATATTCATTAGAAATAAATACAACTCTTGTCAATGTAGGTAGCATCATTTTGCAATATAAGAAAGAATAAAGTAAAGAATATCTTTTCACATTAACTGTAAATACACAGTATTTAAAATGACATGTCATTATCTCCCTTTATTGATTTATGAGCGTGTTATGTTGGACCGACAGCGGCCCGATGAATCTCCCTTGTTAACAAAATGGTATCGGCCCATCGTCGGCCCAATATTGGCATATTTAGCCGATATTCCGCTCTTCACCAGATATCGGCTCGATATCAGTGTGCTAGCTGGGATGTTGATGAGCCATTAAACAAGGTTCAATTCAATTCATTTTTTTCTATTTACTAATTATTTCACCACTCAATAAGTTCTAATACCACCTTCCACTTTCTCTGAGCGGCTCTAAATAACCTATAATGATGAGAGTCTTTGAACAATATTCAGTTAAATTTTCCCCCACTCAATAAGTTATAAAACCAACTTCAACTTTCTCTGGGTCGGTTCTAAATAACATATACTATGTTGATGAGCCGTTAAACAGGATTCAGTTCATCTTTATTTCCCTATTTAGTCATTATTTTACCTCTCACTAAGCTTTAATACCACCTTCCTTTCTCTCTGGAGCGTCTCTAAATATTATGTCTCCACCCAATACGTAATAATACCACCTTACACTCGATCACGTAACGTTGAGACCCCCATTGCGGACATAATGGCCTTGCGGACAACATGTTCTCCTACTTCTAGACCATAGTATGGCCGGCGCGGACACCATGGCCTCCTACATACCCTGAAAGATTTGTTCTGTTGTTGTTTTCGCTCCTGTCAAGTCATTGAGTACTTGCTTTGTGGCTTTATAAGATTTTGTTTTTTTATATTATATATACATGATCATTTTTTATTTATTTATATTGCCTTTTAATGCTGCCTTGTTTGTTAGAGAATATAACCTTGCAAAGATATCTTTATTTACACTGTCCCGTTTTATTGGGATGAAAATAGGGTAAGAGAGAAGTTTGGTGCCTCTTCCACCTGGCGTAAACCCTAATCGGCGTTTATGCCACAGACCGATTTAAGGCGGTAGCCCAATAGTCAACCCTTTTACATTTGTGATGTCATATCTTGCATTTTATTCATCTTTGTAATTGTTGTTTGTTTCTGTGCGTGTTTGTGGTTGACTGTGGTCCTTGAATGCTACATTTACTGTTCGACTTTTATATCTACTTTTAATATATTATCAGATTATCGGTGCAATATAGTTAACAGTTGGTTTGAACTATTTCAATAATTAATATAATTAATGATCGTAAAAGTACAAGTTGTGTAAAAATTCTAATGGAACGCGGCGAGATTTTAAAACAAATCAATATTTCTGTATACGTGTTTACAGTTGATCACAAATAGTTCTAATCCAACCAGGTGTAATCATAATTGTTTGCCTTTTTATATCTAGGTGTGACGTTAGCTAATGGCGAAGAATGGAAACTTATGAGAAAGTTTGCCGTGCAAAATTTGAGAGATTTTGGTGTTGGAAAAGCGTCTATTGAGCAAAAGATTATCGAGGAAGCGGAAGCTCTTACTCATGTACTTAATGGAAAAAAAGACACCATAAATGATTTGTGCCATCTCTTGCAATACGCGGTAAGTAACGTCATCTGTAGTGTCGTCTGCGGACAGAGATTCGATTATAATGACGAGACATTTCTGGAGTTACTACGAAGTATCCATATAGGGATCAATGGATCAAGTGGTTTTGCAAGTTTGACAAACTTTCTCCCTAAGTTTTTGTACCCGTTGTTTCCAAAGGAGTATAAGGTACAAATTGCAAGAGAAGAGGCGTTTGCTTCGACTAATAAAATTATCTCCAAGTTGATTGATGATCACGAGTCAACGTATGATCCAGATAATATAAGGGACTTTATTGATATTTATTCAAGCCTCACGGACCGATATCGAATACTCAAACAGTAAGTACTTTTAACAAAGGCAACATGTTTAAACTCATATACGATCTATTCCAAGCCGGATCGGAAACAACATCAACGGCACTCGATTGGGCGTTTCTGTACATGACTGAATATCCGCAAGTTCAAGAGAAATGCCGGCAACTTATCCATGACCAAGTCGGAAGTCGTTCCGTCCGCTTGGCTGACAGAACACATCTACCATACGTAGAGGCAACCCTGCTCGAAATTCTCCGACTGCAACCCGTTGCTCCACTTGGCGTTCCTCGCACATGCACAGACCATGACGTCACTATAAATGGATACGTAATCCCCAAACGCACATTCGTAATGTTTAATCTGCATTCGTCGAATCATGATTCCAAATATTGGACAGAACCTTATGAGTTCAAACCGGAGAGATTTCTTGATGCAAACGGGAAAATAACCATACAACACGCGTTGGCATCAATGTCGTATGGACCGCGTAACTGTCTCGGTGAAGCTCTGGCTCGCAATGAGATGTTTCTCTTCCTTTGTAACCTACTTCAAAAGTTCGAATTCAAGCGAAAAAATGAGGATTTTCGACACGATTTTTCGGCCAACCCAGAAAAGATAATGACAATTGCACCGGCAGATTACGAGTTGAAAATTATACCAAGAATGTAGAAATATGTTCGTCAAGGGAAATATCTAGCAAACAACGAGCTGGAAATACGTGTATACTTGCTGTTGCATACTTACGATTGACAGTTGATTGTACATAATAGACAAGTACATGAATGTTTGTGTGTTATCGCTTTTACAGTATTTAGGTAAATAATACAATCATGCTTGTGTATAATTAATGTTGCATTCTTACGACTGACAGTTGATCGTTTCTTATTTCTTATGAAACACTATATACCATAAACCTGCCATTCAATATATATTCACTCAAAATGTATTATCCCACCCCAATTTTGACTACCAATTAATTAAACTAACCAGTGACTATATAGTCCAGAAAATTGTAAACTGTGTTGATTTAAACACTAGCATAGTATATAATAGTATATAATACGATTCATTACAACATTATATCTAAGAGTTATACTAAAAAATGCCCTTTTATGGTGGTTTTATCAGAATTAAGAGAGCAAACAGGATAGAGTAAGAAAAGGGTATGGAAGGAAAAATTTGGAAATCGTTGAACACGATAAATACAAACAAAATGTGTAGTCTCGGTTTGGTTGAAACTGCTCATGAACGGTAGTGGGAAGTCCATGCTACCGTCACGCCCTCTATCCCCCGATTGAGCACAACTCAATATTTGAAATGCCAATAATGCATACACTTTAGCCGTTCTGAGGATGGTATGGATATTGAAGTACCTTCAAGTACATCATTTTACATTCTCACATCTCAGAGTTACAACTGTTCCTAATTGTACCTTTGTCAAACTCGGGCAGGGGAGAATGAGTTTAAATGGCAAACACAGGGTCATTACTGTACTCCATTATTGTCTGTACAACTTAATTTCAAATGTAAAACCAGTCGTTACATATACAATTGAAATGGGGGGAAAGGCGTTTAGCACAAAGGAAGACACTTTCTAGGTACGCTCGAAGTCGTGATTTCAGTATTGATATCTTTTCAGACGTTATACGGTAAACTTAAAAAAAAAAGGCTATGTATCAGCAATTCTTCAGCTATATAACCTACTGATAATAATCCACTTACAAACACTTGAGATGGCATTTCAGTAGCTTCGCGATACTGAAAATCACAATCACCCAAATCGTCCCCTTATATAAGCATACGTTCTATTTAATTTGCTCAAAATACTGTTTTATTTTAAATTTCAAAATGTTAAACGTTAGTTTTCTTTTCACTCAGTTTCAAGTATTCAAAGAAAGTAAAACCGTGTCGTGTCCTTGAATGCTGCTTTTCCTGTTCGATTTTTATATCTATAATTATGTTAATTAAGCAAAAAATAGGAAACAGCATTACGAGCATCTATGAGGACGAACCGGTATGTTTCAACTGAACACATCTGGACATTTCTTATTTTACGAGAGTAGCCACCAGATTAAAAAAAACTGAAGCCAGTGAATATGCATTTCTGTGAACAAACATATCTAGCCAATAAAATTTAGTACATATCCAGAATGGAATTGATGTTGTTTTTTTGTGTTATTTTCCAAAAATAAAATCCTGTCAGAAAATCACATGTTTGTGTTTACATCTGCATGACATTTAGAGCACGGATGAATACATTTGATTATTTTTCATTAGAAATAAAACAAAATTCAATTCCGTGCCAAAACAATGTCAGCCAATCCTCAATTTTCTCGTTAAAAAACTAAATGGTCATAGAAGGTATGTAGAAAAACTACACGTCTGTCGCATTTGTTTTATATAAATAAACAAATACTTAAAGATACTTGGAAGCAACAAACACACACAAGAGATAAAAGTAGCAGACTCGGTTTTATTGAATCTGATCATTAGGGGTAATGTAAAGTGCAACACCTCTCACACGCCTCCTAGCACTGGCTTAACCCAAAGGACCAGTAAGTAATAACACTACTGATTTGTAGTCGGGGTGACATTTTACAGCACCAAACAGACACTAGTACTGTCATAAATACGTAGTTTGTTCAAACACTTTCACTCAAAAGCGTTAACATATGTGCATACTTTTGTTCAACAGTTCTTTTATTGTCCACTTATTAGGACTTGTAATATTGACATCACTTAATCATTTAGCAAACGCATATATATTATATGGGGTAGCCAACATATGTGTAAGAAAACGTCTAACCATACAGATTGTTCAACATGGTTGTTGATACCTGACTGATTTATAGCCCAGTTCGTTAAGTACAAACGAAAATAACGTCTCCTAAATGGTTCTGCCGTTTTTGAGATTAGGAAAAAGTAATTTGCTCCCGGAAACATGTGTGGTGTACTAGGAACGAGAGGGACAGACGGGGTAGATTTTTTTATAATCTGAAAGGGGGTCAAAGTGTGTTTTGGCTACCATCACCCCAATATGTTGCCAAATTATGTGTAGACACCCACACTAAAGAGTAAAGTGCCTGGTCCTGAAATTCAATTGTCAAGGGGCATACAACAAGGCAGTTAATATAAATTAGCTAGTGTATTCCCGAAACTGTGTGACAAGCAAAACAAAAACAAACTAAAACATTATCAAATATTTAAACTGTTCAGTTTTCCTCACCTGTGGAGATAATTAACAATATCAAAATTAATATCATCTCTCGTGTCATAACTTTTACTAATTATTTCACCATTTTCAATGGAGAGCTGTAAATTCAAGAGAAGAAGCGATAATATCTTACGGGATAAATCAGTCCCTTTGAACGGCATGTACGATGTTTATATTTAACTGGAATGTTTGTGCATAAAATGACCAGTTTCCAGCTTGTTTACTATAAAAAAGAGTATGATAATGAACCTTTGGAAACGGCCGAGCACGACACATACGAAATATTGAAGTCTCGGTTTGATTGAGACTGTTCATGAGCGGTAGTGAAATATGCTAGCTACAGCTCACGCCCTCTAGCCCCGGGTTGAGCAGAACTCAATATTATAAGCTGTCATAGCAGTCGTACTGACCGCCAATTCTGGTTGAGGTGGGCGGTTTCACGGGCATGGTTATACAAATAGTTTATTATTTGCACATAAGTATATTTGTTCATATAAACAAGATATATTTTGGCAATATGAATGCATTATATACTCTGTAAAAAAAGGTTTTGAACCATGTCAGTGTTCGAACCCGTACAATGATCGCTAAACCATGACATTCGACCATAACCATTATTATCTCAGTTGATAATTCACAATAGATCAACAATCAACAATAATTATCGTTTACAATGAAAGTTTGCGAAAAAATAATAATCTTTTTATTGGTTACTCGAATGTGTCCGTAACTGTTACTTTTATGGAATTTGCAACATTTTTTACAGACCCGGTGTGTGTTCGCGATATGTTTTTAAAATCAAATCTTGTTTGGAATTTAATATTTCTGGTACCCAATTAACCCGGTAAGGTAGACCTTGGTTACTAAAAAAAGATACTTAAATTCTGTCCACTAGTTTTATTTTTCTATGACTTTATATACCATGGTCCAAAACTTTTTTTACCGTTTATAGTCCATATTTACACGGAAGAGGGTAACAAGTTATCTCCCCTGTTTTCTATAGTATGGCACAGTGTCTAACTTCTACTTCATCAAGTGACATTGAACTTACAGATAAAATAATAGTGGTCCTTTAGAATCTTAGGCGAGTTAAAAAAATTAAAAATGTCATCCCATCTCCCAGACTATATCTACGCCACTGTTGACATAGTTGATATTTGATTTCAGATCGGTGTGTGTGTGTGAGAGTGGTGTGTGTGGGGGTGGGGGTTCGGGGTGCATGCGTGCGTGTGTGTGTTTTGGATGGGGATCAGAGAGGGTGTGAACTTATTTTCAACCTAGTTTCATGAACTGAACTTACTCCGGAAAAACAAATATTTTAGCGGATGAGGGTGCGAGCCCATTTTTCAGGTCAACATATGCCAACTAAAGTACACTACAATAGTATATGTATTACTATGTGGATTTATGTGTGATGGTCGGCTATTGGGGATCATATATGGTCATTTGGGTGTAGTTGGGCTATCAGCCTATCGGTATCATCAGTATTTATGGGCTAATGTGCTTTCCTCTTTAATTGTGCGATGACCGGACTGGCTGTGGACCCTATGATGACGTCTGCCTAAAGCCCAAAAGGACGGTGAGGTTTGATGTTTGTCTACAATATTGTCTTGTCGTGCCCTCAATGATTTGTTCTTTTGTTGCTCTGGCTTCTGCCAAGTCATTGAGTACCTTCTTTGTTTCTGTGTGTGTGTCGTCCTTTGTGAATGCTACTTTTCCTGTTCGATTTTTATATCTATATTTATATGAGTTTAAAACGTTCATACAAAATAATATTATGTAAAAAGAATTAGACTAACGTTATGAAAATTACATACCTTGAATCATACATTCTAATGGAAACAATGTGTACTGCTCAACAATGTTTATTTTACCGAGAACATATATTTTAAAATATGTTTTTCAGTTTAAATCGATTCAACCTTATTTTTATCTTTCATTATAATACGAGAATTAGCAGGTTACAATTTGTCGACTGAAATTAGAGGGATAGAATTCAAAGCATAAATTATTTATTTTTATTTTATTTCAAGGAATTTATTCAGAAAACAGCCTAAGTGCAAAATAATTATCTATATCCAAGATTATTATATTCTAGAAACCATTTGAATTAATGGTTAAATATTTTTCTTGACTATGAATGCTTTTGTCTTATATTTTAGATCCTAGTCTTTTCACGTCTTTAATAAAACAATTGGACAATTTTCAACCACGCAGTTTATAAACATCATTTAGAAGAAATATTTATCTTTTGTGTGATACAAATGTGGCGGTATGACATTTTGCAACACTAATTTCCTGAACTAAGGTGTTTTTTCGATAGTTTTTCTTCTGGAAAAAATACAATAATTTGATTTGAATTCAATTATTGCATTCTTTTTGATCGAGTTTGTTGCCCAGTAACATGCCATATATGTGATTGTTTTTCTCGTATACTTCATTTAGGAGTGCATGTTTTGAATTGAATTTATATTAACTGGGTTTTATTGTCGCACAAACAGCTAGGATAGCTTCCCCACATACTGATTCCTAGGCCCCTGAGGTATCGAACCTACTTCGCAATACACTGACATAAACTGCTCTACTTTGCGACTACTAGGATTCGCACGGCCTGCTTTATGCGAAGGTGCAGACGCACTTGTTTGCAATACAATTTTATCCGTGTCTGCACGTCCTTGACAAACATAAACTGTATTTGTATCATATATGTTTTATTCAGCACAATTCCAAAAGGTCATAAGACCTATGAGGATACAAAACATATATACAAGGTTGACAGCAGATACATGCAATGTGAACTTATGCAAAAGTACTAGTGTTTCAACATCAACGCGATATATATCATATATTGGGGCGTTTTCATTGTACTTAGTCATAGTTACATGTATTTTGAAATATATCAACTTGCAGTGAGTATAAATGTGGCGCCTAACTATAACGCCAACTGTGCTGCGGAGTGTGGCGCCTAACTATAACGTCAACTGTGCAGTGGAGTGTGGCGCCTAACTATAACGCCAACTGTGCTGCGGAGTGTGGCGCCTAACTATAACGCCTACTGTGAAGTGGAGTGTGGCGCCTAACTATAACGCCAACTGTGCAGAGGAGTGTGGCGCCTAACTATAACAACAATTTTACATATGCAAACGTTTTAAGCCGAAATTAAGGTTTTATTTCATACCCAAGCCAACCCCATTTTCGCTTCTTGGAGAAGGGGTTGTATAGGATATGAAAGTTAATACTCGGACCACGTAATGCAACACGAAACATCTCACCTAGTATCGCTTCAAAGTGTCATTATTGATCAAATACGCATTATGGTTCCATCAGCTTATGCTACAAAAGTGTTCAATCTTTAAATTAAATACACACATTTTCAAAGCGGAATTTCAACATTTAAGAAATTCGTGATACATAGTGTATTGTTTTTAAAAGGTCTTCACATTATGTGGTACCGCCTTAATTCCATTAATAACCTGTTTAAAATTACATACTGAATGTCTTAATTTTACAATATGCAAACGTTTTAAGCCGAAATTAAGGTTTTATTTCATACCCCATATGAAAGTTAATACTCGGACCACGTAATGAGCAGCACAGTTTTAAATAAGTCCTTTCTCTGACTAGCTGCAACCATTGTTAGTATCTCCCTGAAATAGTTCGTGGAATTAAGGGTACATTATATAACGGAAATTCCCGAGTTGAGTTTCGTTTTTTCTTTAGTATATTTTTTCTTTAGTATATATTTGTACCGTGAATTATGCCAATTACGACGTTTGTTATATAATAAATTGACGAGATGAAACTTTATATCACAAACAATCTATATGCTGTCTATTAGGCATCCAGCTAGTTAGCACATCTTTTAGAATGTTGATCGGTTATGAATGCATAACGTGATGGAGAAAATTTTATTAATCGACCAAACACAGCATGTTAGTAAGTAGTAGGAGAAAGTTTCGTAGCACGAACTTTATTAATCTAAAAGAACACATAATGTGAAGTTTCATATATTTCTGGCTAGCAAGGAGTTTTGAAGGTACTAGCCTGTACGTAAAGATGTTCCTCATGAGGCATACTTCTGTCGAAATAGTTAACCGACGGCGACGGTGACTACCAATGAACGGTTAGATCTATAACAACATATCAAAAGAAGTTCTGTAGTGAGTTGTTAGTCTATCGTTCTTGTTCAATGCTTTAATATAAGAAACGATTTAAAAATAATTCTCAGCTATTGTCTGGAGAGCAACACACCTGTTCAATAAGTGAAATGAGAAAAATGGTCCTTTAGAAATCACAGCACCCAAACGCAATGGCACCGAGCGTTTAAGGAGGAACTGACCTATTCGAAAAGTTAAATATACATATATCTCTATTAATAAATTTGAACATATATCCTATTTGATTTTTCAATGATGTTTGTCAATAAATAAACACGTTTTTAATACTTTGCTATCTTTGACGTTTTTTGTACAAGGTCGCTCACAGGTATTCAGTACCGCTATTCAAATGAAAATTAAACTTATACTATCAAACTGTTTGTCTTAATGAAACCTGTAATCATATTATCTGATATACATGCTATTTCATTTAGAAAAACAAGAAACCTATTTTTTTAAAAATTAATGCGTTTCTGTTCCATTTTGTTGTTTTATAGAATTTCACCATTTTTTTAAATGTTAATTATTTCAAATGTCCCAATAAAAACATCACAATTTATCTATATATGATTTAGAGACAATAATTCACTTTCGGCAAGTTAAATACAGATATGTTTCTAGTAAATGTGTGTTTTAATTTAAACACAGTTCTCATCACAATTAATATCGTGTCATGAAGATACATGTGTTTACGTTGTTGTGTTCAAGCATTACATTACGTGGTCCGAGTATTAACTGTCATACCCCATCCAACCCCTTCTCCATGAAGCGAAAACGGGGTTGTCTGGGGTATGAAATAAAACCTCAATTTCGGCTAAAAACGTTTGCAAATTGTAAAATTAAAACATTTAATCGGTCATTTTAAACAGGTTATCGCATTTTTTAGTAACATAAATGTTTTTAAACGTGTTTTATTGTCGCAATATCTTTTATAAACGTTTAAAAAATCCTGCAATATAAGCTTTCCCTTCGCTTAATGGAATTAAGGGGTGACCACGTAATGATCTTGTATTTATAAACATGGTAGGCGTGCTCTAATTCATTTTTTAAAGTAAAAGTAAAGTAGAAGTAGAGAATAGTTAGGGGCTAGACGCACTGTCAATTGTATGCGAGTTGAAAGTAAAATATAATAAGTTTCAGCAAGTCGTCATAATGTTTTAGCATTTAAGGGACTTGGAGCAGTCTGTAAGAATTATGGATGTTTTTACCAGATATAATTGAAGAAGTACGCTTTATAATTATGAAAGGTGCAGGTGCATTAAATTCCGTCCAGTTAAATTATTGTTTATAAAATAGTTTGTCTGGAACACTGAAGTATTTGGTAAATTTAAGTTGTAGTCTATATATCATAAATATTAATGCATATGAATTCTATAGTGTGAACTATTCAATTTTGAAACATGCATCGTGTATTTTTTATATTTAATTAAAATAACTTTCTGTTTTAATTTAATTTTAAGTTGACAGTGTTGTTTCTTTTGATATTACTTGCCCGAAAATTGTGTCCATGCTGAACGGATTTGCTACCATTTGTTGAGAAATCGTAGGCCTGCGGGGTTAACTGAAATGGATATCAAACGTTAAATGCTTTGCTTACGATGTGCATCTAAGAGAAGATATTTATATTTCATTGTACATTTAAAATATAAAGGATTATTAGTACTATATTGTTTGACAAATCACGCACAATTAATCACAATGCAACAAACGAAGATAAAAAATAACAATAACGTTATAGCAGTGGCGGTGGTGGTGGATGATGTAGTAGTAGCAGTATATCAGCAGTAGCAACAGCAGATGCAGTTGTAGTAGCCGCAGCAGTAGCAGCATCAGCTGCAGTCGTAAAAGTAGCAGCAGCACTAGCAGTAGCAGCATCAGCTGCAGTACACATCAGCTGCAGTAGTAGAGGCAGCAGTAGCAGTAGCAGCAACAGCTGCAGTATTTGAAGCAGCAGCAGCAGCAGTAGCAGAAGCCGCATCAGCTGCAGTAGTAGAAGCAGCTGCAGCAGTAGTAGAAGCAGCAGCAGAAGTAGCAGTAGAGCATCAGCAGCAGTAGTAGAAGCAGCTGCAGCAGTAGTAGAAGCAGCAGCAGAAGTAGCAGTAGAGCATCAGCAGCAGTAGTAGAAGCAGCTGCAGCAGTAGTAGAAGCAGCAGCAGAAGTAGCAGAAGAGCATCAGCAGCAGTAGTAGAAGCAGCTGCAGCAGTAGTAGAAGCAGCAGCAGAAGTAGCAGTAGCGGCCTTAGCTGCAGTAGAAGAAGCAGCAGCAGCAGTAGCAATAGCGGCCTTAGCTGCAGTAGAAGAAGCAGCAGCAGCAGTAGCAATAGCGGCCTTAGCTGCAGTAGAAGAAGCAGCAGCAGCAGTAGCAATAGCGGCCTTAGCTGCAGTAGAAGAAGTAGCAGCAGTAGTAGAACTAATAATAGTGGAGATTATGTTTAGTCCGTTGTTTTTTTGTTGTTCAAATCCGGATTGTATTTTCTGTTAGTACACAAGTGTCTTTGTCCCAAATATTAACATATGGCGATAAACAGTTGCATAAGATTTTCTCTACTTCTTCCAGTTAAATCACATTTACTCTAACATCTTTAACATCTCTAGAAATTCAAAAAATACCAAGTGTTGCGTCTACATGTGTTAAAGAGACATGCCCCCATTTCGGTTTATCTCATTTTCTGCAACCATAGAGCTAACGTTTGAAAGAGGTAGTCGCTTATTTTACACAGAATATACACAGTCCGGACTATATTGTGCCTAGGCCTTTTGGATGTCCCATTGGTTAAATGGCAGAGGAACTATAAACCTTAGAAACACACACACCGAATATTAGTGACAGTGATTTAGGAAGCTTTACACCATTTGACTTTTAAATGAACCAATGACCCTAGATTATATCAACTATAAAGAGATTATATCAATTATAAAGTCTTATCTCAAATATGAACTAGGCTCTTCGAAGTATTTGATCATTGTTTTCGAAAAGGCTACCAGTCGTGATGGTAGATATAGCAATTGACCTGTAAAAACATGGAGATATACATTTATTTGGGTTTGTTATTTAGTCTTATTTTTATAGAGGATCATAAGGTAAACGAACACTTACATTACTTGAAAGGATATAGTAAAGTTTAGTGAGAAGCATTAAGGTTTATTGAGTATGTTGGCGGATGGACTATAAACCTTAGAACTACACACACACACACACGTGAGAAGCAAATTCTGGGTATTTCATTTAAGTGGCGTAAGTACTTGTGCTTGTTGGGTGGGGTAGGGGGCGTTGGGCGGGGGTGGGGGAGTGGAGAGGTTGTGGGGAGGGGAGGGGGGCGTTTGTTTATTCAGCAGCAAATTCTGGTATTTCGTTTCAGTGGCGTAGTGACTTTCCAAATAGTGTGTGTGTGTGTGTGTGTGTTATAATCTACACAATAAGTGTAACAAACATCATTTTCAAATTAACAATTTAAATTTAGAGAAAATTCGATCGAACATCACGTGGTCCCGCCTTAATTCCCTTAAGCGATTGGAAAGCTTATATCAGCAGCATTTTATAACGAATATTTCGACAATAAAACATGTTGAACATTTGTTTTACTGAAAACAATGCAATAACCTGTTTAAAATTACCTATTAAATGTTTTAATTTTACAATATGCAAACTTTCTAAATTAAGGTTTTATTTCCTATCCCAGCCAACCCCATTTTCGCTTCTTGGAGACGGGATTGGATGGTGTACGAAAGTTAATACTTGGACCAAGTAATGTCGTCAACGAGACATCAGGGCAGACACCTCATTGTATAAGGGCATCTGTGGACACCTACCAACTATATTTTATCATTTGCTTTCATACATTACAGTGATACTGTCGTTTGGGGTGGTTGCCGGAACATACGTACCGACTACGTGTTCTTACTTCAGCCATATAGGCAAGTATGATATCAATAATCGGATATAATTTAGGAGACATAATGCAACCTGAATCTGATTGGTTCTTACGAAATACATGAACATGCATATTTCGTAAGAACCAATCAGATAACAGATCGATACTGCAACTAACCAAATGTGTCCGAGGCGCAGGTGATTAGGTCGTCGTCTAAGTTCGTCCACTGAGGGTCAGGGTTCGAGCCCACACAAGGCAACATTATTTTTTTAAAAACCAAATCGTTAAAATATTTCGGAATTATTTTACAAACAAATACGGAGTAAATCCGATTGGTCCCTATCATTATGCATATAAATACTATGTTAGATTGCCAAAACTTTGATTCTATGGAACGCCAAATTAACATAAACGCAATTAATTGAACTTCTCTTCACTTACTTGAACTTCATTCTAATTTATTTAATAGAGGTCTATTCCCATGACGAAACCATATTGCAACACAAATATAACAACGATATGACAAAATCCTAATTTATTTTTTCGAATAAAGCGTTTGGAAGAGCGTACGATGACAGACATGTATGCATCAATCAAATTATATACACGTTCAAATATAATGTTACATCCATTTACACTGTGTACATCCAAATCTTAAAAATTAATGTCTTATTAATTATGAAAAACATTGTTAACAATGATATCCTGAAAATACCAACCTAACAAATACTTGCTAAGTATTAGAGCCCTTCTAGTAATAAGTCGCTAAATATCCGATGATACATGTCTTAGTCCGAATTGCTATGTTCAGCATATGCAATCTTGTGGAGAGAACTACTTTTACAGTTTGGAAGATACTGAATTATAACTTTGTGTACATGATAAACATGAAGTCTAAAGGTACGTAACACAATTTGGTGTGGCTCAGTCAATGCCATGCAGAGTTATTGCCCTTGATCTTACTAAACAATTGTTGCGGGGGGTATTTATCACCTTCAATGATAGTTCTAGTCTATATTTATTAATTATTACGCTTTATTGTAGTACACTGTTAATGTTCCGTATGTATATTTCACGTTTTAAATCGGTCATTCCATGTCTTTTTTTCTTTTTAAACAAATTTAGACCAAAAGTCTGGTGTATCCCAATGAATATTACCACAACGTTTATCTATCCTTGCATAACTATGAGTGGCAATCGGGCGCATATAAGGAAATGAAAATGTAGTTTTCCGGCCAAATATAATGACTGCATTTTGATTTATAACCTCGATGTGATTTAAATGTTATATGATTGTTATGCATCATGCATTATTTAGGTAACACACGTTTTGTGTTTCGTATGTTTAACAGACTACTGTGTCTTTTCTCGATCACATTCCCTGAATAACCCAATGTTATTGAACCGAGTACCAGCTACAATGTTGTTCTATTTAAAGAAAATAAATATTGCATTTTACTATCACTTGTGATAGTGGAAGTCGGTGCAGATAAGGGAGTACAAATATAATGTTTCCGGCCAAATTGTACATGTTTTGCCATGTTTTACTTATTTGAACTGTACTTTCATGCTACTTACGCTTATGATTACATTTCAGTGAATCCTTTCCACATTCCGGATCTGCATTTCCCACACGTGTCATTTAAACCGCCGTTGGGACGTGATGCTTTGCTGACAAACAGAATACAGAAGAAGTTCATATTTTCCAATACGAATCTTAATACGAGTCTTTCCCATATATTTGCTTCGATAAACCACGACGTCATCAGCTCGATTTCTAAAACACTACCACGTATGTCTTTTGCTTCGTGTTTTTCCTTTTAAAATAGCTATACCAGCAACAACAGCCACATTTTAAAACATATGTACGCCCTTTCTCAACCTACTGACGACGAGCTATATAATTATATATATATAAACCTTTCATATTTTGAGGATCCAAACTCTATAGACACAATATAAAGGTATTTAACCAGCCAGGCCAAACCCAAAACTAAAGCGTCAAATTAAGAGTTAACAACTCATAATTCAGTTTACGCGTATTCAATCACAATTATTTTAAGAACCCGTTAATAAACATGTACTTTTAATCTGCACATATACATTATTATATGACCTGAACACCTGGATAGAGTTTTGATAAAAGGTTGTGTAGTGTAATTTTGTCGTTGTTTGACGGGTTAGTTTCTTTAAACATATATTATAAAATGTGCGCACACTATACATGATTTTCTGCTTAAAATGACACACGGCAATCTTGATTTGTGTAAAACTCGCGACGTCCAATTAGTTTTTCTACATATCTTGAATTTTACAAATAATCAATAATAAGTCTTTAAATATCTCAAATCAAATTGTTTTAAGATGTATTGTTGATTAAATTATACCAATACTATACTCACCAAAAAAAGAAAGTACATCCCTTTTTTGCTGGTATTCCCATAGGCCAGGTTTTGGGGGTAAAAGACAACATAAACAGCGCTTTAATTTTTAAAAAATCTGTCGACGTTTGTAAGCACAGTTCACTGAGTGCTAAATATTCCATTAAACAGTTTCAACAATACATTTTTATGGATGCTATGAAAGCTTTAAAGGGAGGTAATTTGATGATTTTTGATAATCAAAAGCTGCTACCAACACATTCGGTGTTGTGTTTTTTGTGTGATTTTTTTTTCGGAAGCAACCAAAATATAGTATAGAGAATATTGTCTTGGACAAATGTAGGTAATTAATGTGTTTTTACCAAAAATGCATGGTTTAAGAAAAAGGGGTATATCTCCCCTGTGTACTGAACTTTTCAAAAAAATATTATTATGTTTGGTGGTGGTCTATCAAATTATTCAATACACATCATTAATTAATTTCCTGTTTTGCTGTCCATCTAACAAGGGAAAGACAAAGGGGTACTTTTTTATTTTTGCTCAGTATATATCAAACGTATGGTAAAATGTCAAATAGTACCTTCTACTTAATTATATGCAACAGGTTTAAAGACAAAATAATACTGGATTAATAAACCGAGGGGCTAATTGTAATGCTTAATAGAATTCAAGATGATTTAAACAATATTTTATTCAAGTAATAAATGGGATTGGACAACAGGCAATGCCTATGTAAGACCCCTCCCGTATCAAGGTACATAAAAACAATACATTCATATCAAACATAACATAACATGTGGAATTGTAGTACAGTTTGGTTTGCATATATTGGTTTGACAATTAACTTAGACACTTCGAAACATGTGTACCGTGATTGTTAGTATTAACATGTTGTACTGTCAGCAAGAATTTAAGTGGAAAAAAAAAATAAAAGAAAGAAAATCATAATGGAAACCAATAAGAAATATAAATGAAAATGTACCAATTACTACAAAATATAATAGTTTTAGTATGAGTTTCTGGAACCAATAGTTACTTTTGGAATTTAAGATAAGTGAGAACAAAACAAACAAACAAAACAAAAATTACAATAAAAAGGAAGAAAGATGATAAAAAGTAAGTTTCTTCTAGCACTGTGACAAAACATATATGAAAATACAATAGTATATACATGCATGTACACATACACAGACATGCAACTACCTGTATATAGAATTCAAGATGCCGTATTTCCCGTTCAGCTTTATTTGGAATATGTGTGTGGATTATTTCAATTGACGTAAATTATGTAATATATTTTAAAACAATAACGGTAAAAAACATTTTACTATATATCTATTTTGTAGTTTATATAGATTTTTTGATTTTTTTGTATAGAAATGAGGTTATACAAGCTTTTATACTCGTAATTTAAACCATCGGAAACACTTCTTTGATAATTAATCTTATATGATATTGTTCTTATCTAATAGCTTTGGTGTGTTCATGTTTTTTCAAGAGTTTAACTAACCGGAAAATTAATAGAATTAACAAAGTATAATTAATAGTTCATGTTTTTTCTTCTGTTGCAGACGATGACCACATTCAGAGGACTTGCCTTACTGGTAAAGTATATTTAATTTTTATTTGCATACCTTCAGTGTATCGTTCTCCCTAAACAGTTACCTTCCTTGTAAGAAAATTAGGTAATTATTGCGCTTAAACAAATATAACTGTGTTATTAGATTCTTAACTCATGAAAATATGTTTTCCTGTTTTAAGTTCCATTTGACAAAAGGGATCATGTCCATGAGTTCAGACTGGTTTTGATATGACCCTGTATGGTTGAGTTTAGCTCTTACAATCCGATAATGAATAGTGATGCAGTCCATGAAAGTCTCAATATTGTCTCTACAGACTATGGATATTTAGAGAAAAAATTCAAACAGCAGACGTCGGACATACATGTTTGTAATACAGACAGTTTTAACAATATTCCCGAATGTTATAAAGCCAGAATCCATGTTAGGACACAGAGCCCATGGACCTTTATTGCAGTATGAGACGCCAAAACATCTGTGGGTGTTTCCTTACATGAAATTGTATGCTGAATTCAAAAACCCATTTTATAAGTGCACCAGCATGCCTGAAAGTAAAAAGAAATCAATTGAAAGGAACTATAGAGGTAAGAAAATCAGGGTCTGAAAAATGAGGGGTAGGGTTGAGTTTATGTGTATGCTATATTTCTTATAGCAATATTAGTGTTCAAAATGGTATCAATGCATAGGTAAGGAGGCAAAGATATTTAAAAAATAGTTTGGGAAAATTCAAAGTCAAGGTCAAAATGGTTTACAAGGTCGAACGTTTAAAAATAAAGATGACTAGCCGATATAAATCACATTCAAAGTAAAGCGGTGTAGATTTGGCATTTACGACACATCAGCCAGACCAACGAACTACCCAAAGGTGTTGTTCGCTGTACAAATACCGATGTGTTGATCATTCTTCTATTCCATGTCAGTAACTATGAAGCCATTGTCTGGATGGATGTAGGCCACGAAAGCAAAAATGACAGAAAGTATATAGCCGTCACACAGCTCAGTGGAAAGTTAGGAAAGCCAGTATGTTCAGCATTGCCAGCAGTACATGAATTCACTGGTTGTGACTATACTGCTGCATTCATCCTTGCAGGAACGGTTCAACCTTTTGAATCCCCAGGTGTCTACATGCGTTTAGACATTTTGGAGAATCGGATGAAGTGACAACTGAAGTCAAAAGTAATATAGAGTCCTTCGTGTGCAATTTTTAGGGCAAACCTGTTCTATCTAGTGTAGGCGATGCAAGATATGCTATAGTCAGGACAAAGTACACCCCTACAGACCAAAGTCACCCCTTTGCAAAACTAAAAGGGGCTGATCCAAGTCTCCAGCCACCTTCAAGATCAGTCCTACATCAAAATGTGCTGCGGACAAACTTAGTGACTTCGCTGTGGAAGTATGCAGATAGAGCCGATCATCTTGCACTTAACCCAAGGGAAGATGTACGGTTCACAATGAAATGGTTTTCTGAAACCTAGATACCCCCAAGACATTATTGACGACATAAACAGCGATAGCAACAGTGCTGTCGAAGACGATACGGAAGATAAGACAACATCAGATGAATCAGACATATAGAGGAAGATGACAATGTTAATTAGACAATACTGTGTATAATGTGTAGTTTACCGAAATTTTCCTTGAGATTTTCGTCTAGTTATTGGGAAGCTCGTGTTATCAAAAGTTGTAACAACACATTTGTATTTAGTAGTCACATTTTATTTTCAGTATTTGTACACTGCTTTACTTCTGAATGTGATTTATATCGGAGAGTCATCTTTACTTTGATGACGTCTTAGAATCATATACCATGAGTATGCGTATATATCTGCCAAAAATATTAATTTGTCATATATGTGTATGTAATTGAACTTTTTGACCTCAATGAACCCAATGACTTTAATCTTTGATATACCAAATATTTATTTTGACAACTAACAATTGAAAGTCCATACTTTTTTTTTATATACAACACTATTTAATGTTATCTGTTATAAATAACAAGTTTGTCAGTGGTACAAGTAATTGTATTCAATGTATTCCCATTTAATGAGTTCACTCATATTTTGACCTGTGTCATATTAAAGTGATATTTTGAAGTGCGGGTCATATAACCACATCTAAAATTAATTTACACAATATCAGCATATTCTGTATTATCAATAAATATCACGAAAAAATATAGAATATATACACCGGAATAAAAAATATATACATATAGGGAGGACATTACAGTATACAGTTATCACATGTGTGTTTGGAGAACAGTCAAAACTGTTTTCCCGAGGTGGAGGGGATGGCAGTGTGAACTGTTTCCCGAGGCCGATAGGCCGAGGGAAACAGTTCACACTGACATCCCCCGACACCAAGGGAAAACAGTTTTGACTGTTCCCCAAACACACATGTGATAACTGTTTTATTACCTGATTAATGTTACTGTACGAAACAGTGAAAATGAAAAATTGTTTTATAATGGGAACCTATGGTGAAAAAAACAACATGACGTCACGCAAACGAAATTCCAGCACGTGAGGGAAACAGTCGAAACTAAAGCCCGGTAACAGTTCGTTTTCACCGGGAACAGTTTTTTCCTTAGTGAATTAGCAAGAAATGACGATATAGCATTTATATAGGAGATCAGGTAATAATAATTATTATAGTTTACGCACTTAATAGACCTTTCGGCCTTTTAAACCATTTTGACCATGACTGAACATTCCCAAACTGTTTTTTAAATATCTTTGCCTCATTACCATTGGTACCATTTTAAACACTATTAATGCTATCAGAAATATAGCATAAACATAAACTCAACCCTACCCCCCATTGTTCAGACCTTGATTTTCTTAGCTCTATAGTTGCTTTCAATTGAATTTAGTTTTTACTTTGGGGCATGCTGGTGCACTTAAGAAATGAGTTTTTGAATTCAGCATAAAATTTCAAGTAAGAAAACACCCACAGACATTTGGCGTCTCCCACTGCAATACAAGTCCATGGGCTCTGGGTCTATAAACCTATTAACGTCGAGGAATATATAGAACTTACATATTTTGAGAATCAAATCTCTGTAGACACAATATAAACGGCTTTATCCAGTCAGGCCAAACCCTTTAATTTCATTATCAATTATGTTTACAGACCATGTAATACATAAATAGCAATGTTTTGAAAAGTAACGCTAATTTAATCTCTATTTCTTTGTTAAGATAGTTTAAACATTGTTTATTTTTTCATATTTACAGCATGATTATATATATATATATACAATTTGGATAAACGATAAGAACGAAAGACACATCTTATCGTAGTTTTTCTCCTTCTCTTCTTGATTCAGATATGGATACTACCTCCACGTCCACCCTGGGTGAGTTTACAAATCTGTATTT